>DWAJ01004141.1:0-13463 GCA_018238005.1 Eurema mandarina
TCTCTTAGGGAAAAGCCACTATAACAGTAAATAGTTATTTACGAAGTGATTTTTAACTATACAGCATTAATCCTTATGCAATTAAGTACCTTAAATAAATTGAAAATTTATGATAGATCAATATGCTTTTTACAGCATGTAGGTCAGGTTGACAAAAAAGCTGTGAACGTTGTGTAGACCGACAGCAGGACATTCTGTTGTTGCACCCGTGCGAAGCAGGGGCGGGTCGCTAGTTTTTTTTTTTGAGTGGTGAGACGAGCTGGACGCCCTCCTGATGGTAAGAGTAACGCCAGCCCATAACCAATGTAGTGCTACCCAGAACTTTGCTCCGGGCAGGGGTGCACTACATTAACGCTCCCCACTTTGAGCCATAAGATGTTAAGACTCATTAGCCTAGTAATCACGCTGGCTAATAATATAATAATTGAAACAAATTTAATCGACAACAAAATACAAGCTTGATTGTGTGACTGTAAAGCGTTTGGATGTGGTTGTTTAGAATAAATTCAACTTTCACTCGCTAAGGCTAAGTACATCTCGAACCAATGAATACATACATACTCGTATTTGGTATTGTTTGGAACTTTCGAGATTTTTCCATTTTTTTATTTCACATACATTAAGTTTCACAATAAATACAATGTTTGGCGGTGAATTAGCACTTCCATAAAATTCTTAATTTGGTTATAATTTTTTTTTTACCGAAAAATAATGCCACAAAATGTCTGCAGTACAGTTTAAATTTGTTTTTGTATTGTTTAGGCTTACTTTAGTAATATTGTAATCCATTTTTTAAAGTCGTTCTACATAATTTAGTCATAACCTACTTGTCATTTTGAATTTGATTATTATGAAAATAAATTGTTAAAAAAATATGCAAATTATTTTTAAGTCTAATGAAGTCATTAAAAAAGCAGGTTTACTAAAAATATGTTCCTCCCTATATACCTGGGCCTTGAGTTTCAGGGGTGACCCTTGGGACGATCTCACAAGCATTCTTCCGCGAATAAAGGATAGTCATCTTAATAAAGTCATTTCTAACTATTTTATCAGACGACCGATTCGCGGAGAGAGTGCTTTGCACATTCTCACACATAGTAGGTATATTTTGATGAATCATATAAGTTAAATAAATTACAACCTCATAAGTCATAACCGCACCTCTTTCGAGATAAAGAAGTAGTTTTGACGGAGTTTTAAGACCTCAAAGCTCTTAAAAAAATCTAGTTAATTCTTTAATTATCTGTAATAATATTATAAGGAGATAAACATTGTGTTCTTTTAAGGTTGTATGGGATAATTACTGAATGTAATGAAACGGTAAAGACATTCTTTTATCAATAGAACACATTTTTCGACGTGTCAAGGCTCATTAACAAGCTTTACTAAGCTAAAATGTGTATATCGAAAAATAGCTTTTAGGTGTTACGGGCTATATATACAAAAATGCATTTTTTTTACCATAACAAAAATAAATTACCCAACAATTATCAAAGAATTTAAACAACCTTATTGTTGGAGCATGTTTGTGTTACGAACTTACGACATACGATAAAAAAAGGTAGCGTTATCTAATTTGGAACTAAACGTGCCTTTAATAGTCAACTCTTAACAGAATTACCAAGTTATAACGTCAAGAGGTCGTAAGAGATTTTTGAAGACAAAAAGATTATAACGGAAAGACGCCGTCTGCCTTTCACAGCATAATTGACATTTACTTAGAGGTAACGATAACATCGCACGTTAATCATGGGTTGGAAAAAACTGGAAAAATAAATCGACGGAGACGAAGTCGCGAGCAACGGCTAGTAAAAAATAAATCGTATATAAATTTTACTTTTACGAAATTTTTTGTCTCGTTCCCTCATACTACATACACCTACTTTAAAGCTCCATAATTATATATCAAGTAATTATAACTGTACAGAGCGGAACAATATTACATTTTCCCATAAAACTAGTCTACATACAAAGATACTGTGCGTAGTTGTTATAAATTTGTCAGTTACAAATGATTTTTATGTACAAAATCATAGACGTATAAAGCATAGACTGTTACGGCCAAATACTCATACGCAACTTAAATTTAAGCAAGCCTTAAGACTCGTTATTTTGACAGAATTGTATGGCGAACTGTCACATGGACCGGTTTAAGTTGTACTTAAATTTAAGTTGCGTTTCAGTATTCCAGCATTAGTCCCTTAATAATCGGTCCGCCGTAAGTGAAGCCAAAACTATATAAGTATGTGATAACAGAACGTTCTTACACTCGTTGAAACGCACACAAGATCACCGATAATGTTGCTGCTATAAGAAATTTACCTTAAAAATGTGAAAAATATCAATCTACGAAAAACATACGTATAGTACGCGTCACGAATCTTTAGCGCTGAACGAAACCTGTGCAGAAGTCAAAAATAAGGTATCGAGGTAAAGGCGCGGCGCGCGGGGCGCGTGACCCAGTCGTGTTGTCTTTCTTGCACCAATACGTCAATTACGAGCGCGAATCTACCGATGCACAGCTATTCTCGTCCAGCGCTAAACATAAATGACGCGACCTATACGAATTTTGATGCGATGCACTGCAACGACGTTCTAAGTACGTAGAAGTAGACAAAATTGTCTACTTTGAAATGGCTTCACTTCGCGTGCTCGCTGCCGTTCTAGATGTTATTGTTCTATGTATAAAATTATAACGAACAAGGAAGTCGGGGTATGACGTAGCGATTTTGATTATAATAAGCGCAAGTCGAGTCGTAGAGTTCATTCCCATTTACGTGTATTTGTTATACGTTTTTGTGAGCTGCTTTTTTAAGCGGACTAGAGCTAATTGTCTTCTTATACCTATTATATGATGTTATATCTAGTATATGTTTGAAACCCTGCATATTCATATTTCATGCTGTTTCTGATTTCGAATTTCTTTGGAACTTAGTGTGGATTTTAAATGTACTGTCGACTACAAAACTGCGTCTTTATAAAACTATTTTAAAAATCATAAATCATTTAACACTATGTTTTTTATTTATAAAATATTTTTTTACGCATGTATTATACAATTAAATCTTCTTGAATCTAATACTCTTTTTCTATCGGATAAAAAAACCGCTAAAAATCGGTTGCGTAGTATTAAATATTTTTACGGTACGTAATATAATATAATTTTTTTTTAATAAAGAAAACGCGAAATCAAGCAATTAATTGTTTTTACTGTTTATATGTATTGTAATATCGAGCGTGTTAAAGTACTTTTTTGGTCGACTGTACAACAGATCGTACATACTACTATAATATGAATGTTGAATCTATTTTTTTGTATTTGTTAGTTGAAAACTTACATATGAAAAAAGCTTTACTTTTTAGTAATTGAAACAGTTATCATTCGTCGTATTTCTTGACACTTCTCTAATTAGGTAGTTAGTTTCTAGTTCTTTGATAAATTATTTTTTAGATTACAATTAATTAAAATTATTATTACCTGCCTACATATTATTATTTACATCTTCTTAGTTTTTTATACGAGCTATGAAAAACGTGGAATGAACAATATTAATTAACTAAACAAAAAAAACTCTGCCATGATCAGAAAAATAAAAATAAATTATTCTCGTAGAAACTTCCAGAAGATTTTGACGTAAATATCACGTACTAATTTATTTGTTTATTAATAATTTTGCATTTACCAAAAAGATCACTTGTCTATACCAGATTTTCGAGCTTAATTCATTAATTACTCTTAATAAAGTTTTGAAAACAATTAATAATAACCAAGTATTAAAACAACTACATTTTTTGCTTTTAAAAGCGATCGTGATACAAAATGAACAATGTTTAACGTTTATTTTAGAACAATACGGCTTATTGCTTTTCTATCGGGAAACAGGTTCCTTTGCCTACCTACCTGAAAAGAACAAATAAACACGACTTGTATGGCTATTATTATTCTTTACGGGCTCCGAGCCTGGGATAAAAGACGCACAACACAAAAAATAAAAGAATATTAAATTTGGAATAACATTCAGTCGCACAGCTATATAATTTGGTACCATTTAAAATTTAAATTTGGAATTATAAATTGATACATATAATTATTTTTAGTGCAGCAAAAAATTAAAACTAAAAAGCTCTTTCGGCGAGTTTATTTAAAGTAAAACACGATTTGTAATTATGTTTTTCTCTATGGATTTAGAGACTGGTATCAGAGACGTGTAACAGAAAAAGAAATAATTTTGAATATGGAATAAGATGCAGTCGCCTCGTAAATCCTAGTTCTATAATACATATATTTGAATTAGAATTTTAAATTGGAAGGTACGTAGTGCAGCTTAAAAAATTTAAGGAATTAAAAAGCTAAATCGAAACAATGAGTTTATTTAAAGTAACAATATATAAGAATCCTTTATTGAGAATTTAATATATATTTTTGTATAACCTTTCCAATAGTTCAAGGTTGGCTATCGACCTGTACTGTTCTGTACTGGAAATGATTTCTTTTGAACAAAATTATTGGTTACCGATATTAATAAGTATATGAGCATAAATACAAGACTTGTAATTATTATTATGTATTTAAAAAATATTTTGAAAATCATATGCCATACTAGACTTGCTCCGTGACTTTAACGCATTGATTTGCGTTTTCGGGGCAATACCGGGATAAAAATTATTTTAATTCTTTATCTGGACTATCTAACATGGAAAACTTCAGCAAAATGAATTTAGTAGTTTTGTTAAAGAGTAACAGAAATCCATTCATTCATAGCAACTTTCGCATTGAACCAGCGTATAAATCGGAGCTAAGTTCCCAAAAAGCCTTATGATATTAAAGGTGCCAATTTCTCATAGTACAGTTAAAAACAAAAGTATATGAATCTTTCCTTGTTGGAAAGTGATATTAATTACGAAAAAATTAACTATGTATATTTAATACAAAAAAAAATTAAATTTGTTCTCGTGGACTACCTTCAAAAACGTACTGTAAATCTATATAAAGGTTGTTTTTTAATTATCTATTGTTTTATTTTTTATTGTTGAAGTTTATAATTTTTATATAAATTTTATAACTCAAATTCAGAATTCATATAAAGAAGCGATAAAAATGAGAAATAACTATCAAAATAGCTTATCAATTGTTTAAAATATATAAAATTTATTTTTGCAATTAAACTTATCAGAAATTCAATATTTATCTTGAATTAAAGTTGTTTTTAATATTATAGTCACAGCGATAATTTTGATATTAAAACGTATGAATCGTAAAAATCGTTTTTCTTTGACGTAGGTAATAAACATATAATTCATAAAGTTATAATTATTATTCACAAATTAATATCTTCTATGAAGGGTTCCAGAGCCCTCATCGGTTAGGGTCAAATGATTAATACATCTTAAATTACGATTATTATTTTTTTACATCTAATATCTGACTACAATTCTATTTAGTAACAAGCTGCTATTTTTAAGGGCCCCAAATTTCTACGGTCCAAACGACCAAGTCAGCACATATTAAAAAAAATCTATAAATATGTACTTTAAAACACGCAGACTAAATAATAAACCTACAGCGCCATTCATAACCCAGCAATAGGAAAAGCTTTCATTGTTACATCAATTTTATATCTTGTATCATTTACATTTACATATTCTAACACTAATTAACCTCTTTACATGCAAAATGGACGCATTTTTTCGCGCCTTTTCACAGATTATAATCGAGCAGATAACGTAAGCTACTAGGTAGCTGTAAATAAAATAAATGACTAATACTTCCTGTCATTATTTCTGTTTTATTAAAATAAATACATACATTGTATCGTTAGATAAATGTTATTATAAAATTTGTAAATTACAGCGTACGGTCTGTCTCGTTTTTATACACTTTTAGAAGTGATAGAAAAAGTCTGTATACAATCTAGCTTTGTGCTAGATTGAAATAGTTGAGCTAATCGTAATACTATTTTATTATAAAGATATCGAAGACAAAAGTAATCAATTATGATTGTTTGAAGAATGTATATTATTGTTTACCATAAATATTTAATATTTTTTGCAGACGATTACGCGGGTACCACTAATGTGTATTAAAAGTTCATCATTGCCGGTCGCCATGACACGAAAACGAAATATTAACAATATTCCATTCGCGAAATGTGACTCATTGTCTTATTACATCATTTAATACAATTAACCAATCATGTGCCAAGTCCCAGCCCTAACAAGAAACATCTTGAAAATTAACTATGAAAAATAGAATACATATATGTATAAAAACTCCTATGTTACACCGTCATATATATCTATACATTATTCTGACGCCATAATGTTTATTTAATGATTATTTACGTGAAAACATGGCGTCATCAGATTATCTTAAACATCTGCCCGCCTTTTTTATTAAAATATTTTATGTCTGACTTACTAAAAAATAAAAATTTTAAGTACCTTTACTTGTTTAGATATGTATATTGTATAGCAAAATATTCTTAACTTCAACTTATCACCAGTTATAATTGTAATTAAATTAAAATTCATAAAAAATAGTTTTTAATTATATCTACAATGTTAAAAACTATTCAAGAAAATAAAAGCAAATATGGTCAAGGTATTTTAGTAAGTATAAGCCAGAAATATCTATTTAATTAAATAACTCAGTATTTCCAATTAAAAATAAAAATGGACAAAAACAACCTATTTGGTTATTTTCCAAATGAATTTATTAAAAATGTAGGAAATTCATAATTTTTTAAATTGTTTCTTAAAATGTTATATAGTCTACTGCTACTAGCATTTTCATTATTATTCTTTAAATATTGGTTGTTGTTCGATGTATATTATCGATATAGATAATTGATAAATCAGCTCAATTTGAAGCTTTCAATTCAGAATTGAATACATTAAATCATAATTTTGTTAAAGCTTTACAACTTATGATTCAAAAACACCTTTTAAATAATATATTAACCTATTATAAAAGAAGAGAAAGATCTTAATACCTATAATAAATCAATATTTTGATCATTATTCTCATGTCATGAGTTCGAAGTAAATTTTCAATTTATGTGAGTTTTATAATATAGATAAAGTTTTCAGCCAAAATCATGAATAAATAATAATACTCTATTATAAATTATTTAAAGGATAAATTTACTATCATACCTGTTTTAATCTCTCAACATCAGTCCGTGATTGTGGATTATATGATTGTGATGTTGAAACTGCCGCACTGGTAGTGGATGTCTGGCTGTACGATGGATACTCCAGATTTACATTAAGAAGCTGTGCCGCATTATCTCTGGCCTCATACGCCAGCCCCCGGATTTCCAATTCTGATGCTGTGTGCATTAAAGACTGGAGGTCCAATTCCTGAACGTCCACCGAGCCCTTGTACATGAACTCTACCAATAGATTGATCTCTGAGAAGGGTATACCCTTCAATATCACTATAGGATGCTGACATGGATTGTCCCTATAACAAAATGACCATGAATTGCCATTTATTTTATCAAAAATTTACATACAAAAAGATTTATCAAAATTTATATTGTTCAACATTTTTATTCTTATCATAAGATAAAATGAAAATAATATTTTAAATAGCGTTTATGTAACATTACAAAAATAATTTACATTTCAAATTTAGCATGTTAACTGACTAAATTTAATTATCATGGCGCAGGATATAACATTTCTAAGAATAATGAATGATGAAAGTTATAAAATGATATGACTCACTTGAATATTTGCTCGAAGTAGGGGCTGCATGCTGAGAGGACTAGCTTGTGCGCCTTGAGGGTGCCGTCGCGACAGGAGAGCGTCACGTCCGCGAGCGCCGACGACGAGTAGATGGTCGTGAACAGCTGACTCAGGTTCTGCAGGTGGTTGTTCCACTTCAAGTGGAACGTCTTGTCGCTCACCAGCCCCTGCATCTGCACCGCCACAACACACTCTCACTCACTAATACCACAACTTATAAAAAATCGACAGAAACAGTCGCCGCTGCGACCGCTACATAAAATTATAATTATTACAACTTATTTTTAGACCGATGCCCGTAAAAAAACACTATACGTACGCGGTATGACAGTGTAATACTGTAGGTACGCGCCGACGGAATTTAGAGCTATAAAATTTTATTTATATTATATTCGGTAAAACTGTAATAATGACTAAAATCACAGCAGTGATTTTTTCTCACCTCTTTTCCTATTTTCCACTTCCCGAATTTTTACAAATAACACCGAAACATTTCACAAAAATTTTTAAATACTTATTATGTTACACAGAAAGCCGTGTCGTAAAAAACAGAGTGGGGCACGCCGTGGCCCCCTCCTTGCCCCGGCCCCCTCGCACACAATCAATATACGGAATATGAGAGCGCGGCGCGCCGCCTCGCCCCCCCGCATGCTTTATTATACCGTAATTAAATATATACAACTTTATAAATGTACGCCGCTGCACGTAGGTACTTGCAATTTAAAATTTTAGATTTAACATTTTTATTTATATTTTGTAAAGAGTATTATTTACTGTATTGTTTTATAGAAAAGTTTAATGAAAAAAGGGTTTAAATACATACTAATTATTTTATAAATATGTTTATAAAATTAGATATGTTATTCATTATGGTTTACCATAATATATACTTATTTTTCAAGTTTAAGTAAAAAAAATTATACATAATCATAAATATTTCATCCCAACACGGGCCCCTTCCTAATAATATAAATTGTCGAGTGGGAACTAAGTGTATAAAAAGTACTTGAATCTCTTTTCACAACATGCATACACTTTTACCCACACATAGACAATAGTTGAAATAGATGGATCCAAACAGTCTTCTTTTTATTAGATTCCATCCTTTCATTTATGTACCTGCCGCAGAATGCATTTCTACAAACAAAAACGCTTACGACGTATACATTATTACATATTTTAATATGTTATACGGCGGCGGGAGAGGGTGGAACGAAATGAACTTATACTTTGTAACTATACGTGTTCTGTTTATACTTTATTAATACAATATAACAGACGTGTATAGCTATCTGTTTTATGTACATATAACAAAATATTTTATGATATAGACGTGGAGAGAAGGGCGCATGAGCAGTTGCACGAATAATATTTCTTCATTTGCCGTCAGACATAAGTATTATAAGTAGGTAGTAGGTACCTATATCTGCGTTTCTACTTCCTAACACCCCACGTTATTTGTGTTTTCTTATTAATGTACCTATGTAATTTATTCTTACGTATAAATAAATAATTAGTTCTACTAGAAATAAAAGGCCATCAAATAACGCTGTTATGTTGTATTGAAAATGTATTGATAGGACCAATTAAATATAATTTAATATATGAGAGATAGGTACCTAGTTTTATTTCTTTTGTAGTAATGAAATAAGAATTGAATATTTGATTAAAATGAAATTGTAGCGGACGAATATAACGCTAAAGCAGGCATGTTCATAAACATTCAAGCCTTTATTATATCTTTTTAATTTATTAAAAGAGCAAGGCAAGCTTTTTAAAAGCGCAAAGAAATCGCTGACCCCTTTTTCCTTTTTTTCGAGTCATCTTCAATAATCAAATACTTGTTGGAACTTTTTTAACGATTATTAAAAAAAGTAAGAAGAAGATTATACCTAAATACTAAAAAAAACTTTTACATCGTTTTCCATCGTTTGGCATTGTTCCAATATTTATTCTGTATGGAACAATATATAATTTGCACTTTTTATATACCTATTATTAAAATACTATTAACGGGACTGACATTTGAGACGAGCAAACACTTAGTTTAGCTTAATTTATTTAATAAATTCATCATTTAGCTTAATTTATTAGGTTTAGCTTAATTTATTTAATAAATTCATCATTTAGCTTAATTTATTAGGTTTAGCTTAATTTATTTAATAAATTCATCATTTCAAAAAATGTGTTAAAGAGTTAAATTTTCTCTTTTACCTTTATACAAAATTATTAACTGAAAATAATATTTTAGCTTTTGTTCGTTTGAGACTCTGTGAAAACTGAAAAGTATGAAATGACATTTTGATATATTCTGTGTATTTAATGTCAGATATCTCAGAGCAAAATAATCTTTTATCTTATTAATCTGTATCTGCATTCTGCAGTTATTGCAATATCGAAGTTTTATGATCGAAAGTTAATCGAAATATATTAATTTTAAATTTACTTATAATAATTACATGTACTACAATTCCATTAAAACAGAATTAAATTACTGACTATGGTCGGACAAGTATGTTAAGTAATATTACCATAATGTACTTAAATTAATTGTATTTATTATCTATGCAATATCTTTTAAAATATTTTATCATACTCAGTCGAGATAAATACACGACTGGCCCACAGCCTGTGGGCCACAGGTAATGAATGCGTAATTATGCAATATTATGTCGATAACGATTGTAATATCGAAACATTCGAAATATCCCAACAATCGAATGATCGCTATATGGCAGCTGTCAATTGTCAAATCATAATCTTTTTCCTTAAACAGGCCACCACTAGTTAACTGTGTGTTCTTCTTGGTGCTTGACGCTTGACGTACACCAAAGGCACGCAAAATACAAATTTGAATAACTTGTAACATTTTCAAGGAATATAGCATTGCATAGTCCACATAAATAAAATATTGCTGTATATTGTTATATACGGACTATTTTCGGATTCTTCAGAAGTATCCTCATCTCTTATCTAACTCGCCGTAATGGATCCAACCTCCAATTTACTTGTTTCCTCGCCAAAAATTAAATATACTGAGGATTATATTTATTCAGATTATGACTATGAGGAGACATTGGTTACTAAATCCGGTAATCAGCTCGTGGTAAGTCATAAAAGTTTTAAATTACGCGCTTATACCGGCATCGTATTGATCGTCGATTTTCCTGGAAACTTGCAGAACTTTCAGCCCTATTTCTGATAATTGTTCGACTTAATAGATTTAAAGTAATTGCACCTAAATTTGCCTTTTTTTGGTACTCATAGATGGATAATAGATTTTATAACCTTTTTATCCTTATATACATTTTTAGACTTAACAATATTGCATCATTCTAAAATAAATAATTTTATTTTTAAACATATTTTAGACACGTTTAAGGAAGCAAGAAATTGTAATAAAAGATATATTTTAAATCTTTTTGTTGTTATAGGCAAAGCCCTACCATACATCATTGCAAATCCGGACGGGAAGGAAAGTTGGTAAAGTAGGTGTTATGCTGGTTGGCTGGGGTGGGAACAATGGTTCAACATTTACAGCAGCAGTTCTCGCCAACCGCCACCAGCTGTCCTGGAACACTAAGAATGGCAAACAGGATTCTAATTGGTAAAATTTACTAACACTTAACAATATAATATCCAAATTATTTTGCTACTGTGAAATGATTTCAACCTCTAACAAATACTGAACCTTTCTTAAATTAGTTTATTTGATGTAGTTATTTTCATATCTCAAAATTTAATGAAATGAAAAATTTATTACATATGAGTCTTTTATTTTAACTTTTAAGGTGATATTGAAATGATTTAAAACAATTAAGTATGTAGATAACTGTAACTACTGATATGTAACTGTGAAAAAAACAAATTTCTTTCTGTCGATTGTGTACGTTACTTATATGTATATTGGTTTAATAAACAACTAATCAATCTTCCATAGGTTCGGTTCAATAACCCAGGCATCAACAGTAAGACTCGGACTGGATGAGAAGGGTAATGATGTATACATTCAGATGTCCAAACTCCTTCCCATGGTTCATCCAGATGATCTAGGTTAGTAGTACCTAAAACATTAAAAATTAGCAATTTTTTGTATGATTACGTGACAAACAGGAAGCTTTTATTACTAGAATTACTTTAACCAGGAGTAGTAATGATGTTTAAATAAATGTTAAAGACAGTAGCATACTTATAGCTAAGTCCTATCCACAGATAATATATGTTCAAAATGCAAGTTTGGCTTGCTTACATTGACTTCTAGGTATCATATAAATCCTTTGGATATTTCACATATTCAGCTGTGAAAAAAGTGGAAATAAAGCTGCAAATAAAATATAGTAACATTGACTCCATTCACTTCCAAATGTGTTGACCTGTTATCAGTTAGGAAATCTATGAAATAAAAACGAAAGATGAGGTTGCATTTTTTTATTGATTTAAATAGTATATCATGGTCTGGTGCACCCCCTTCAAGGATAATACTAATTAAAGCATGTCCTGCTCCTGTGCATTCATTAATTGCATTACGGATGTTCATTTAAGTCACCATTTTTTCTGCTTTATTTAAAATAAAACACCCAATGTTTGAAAACTAATTAAAAGAAAAAAAATTAATAAGAGTATTTGTTCTAGTTATCGATGGATGGGATATAAGTCCCCTTAATCTAGCGGAATCTATGGTACGAGCTCAAGTCATAGACTTTGATTTACAACAGAAATTGAAAAAGGAAATGGCTGCTATGAAACCGAGACCAGCTATATACGATCCTGATTTCATTGCTGCAAATCAGGTGAGAATATCTCATATCAATATCTTTTAATCTTAAAGTCGAAGTTCCCTTTTATATATTAACTAGCCGTGTCTCGCGGTTTTACTCGCGTTATGTCCGTTCCCGGGACAATACCAGGATAAATAGCATCCTATGTATTAATCCAGGGTATCACCTATCTTCATACCAAATTTCAATTAAATCGGTCCAGCAGTTTTTGCGTGAAAGAATATCAAATGAATATCTTTAATAATAACTTTCACATTTTTAATATTAGTACGTGACGTTGAAACTAGATATGTTACAATTTATAATATTTTATTACATATGAAGAACTTGTTTAATATTAAAAGAGAAAAATTTAAAATCCTAGAAAGTACTAGATTTTTTAGTACCATTCAGCCGTTCAATATAGTCTGTTAAGCCGAGTATATGATAGAAATGTAGCTTATCCAATACTAGCTGTTGCTCGCGACTTCGTCCCCCGTAGATTTGTTTTTCCATTATTTCTTCGCTCCTATTAGTCGCATCGTGTTGTTAAGTAGCCTAAAGCCTTCCTCCATAAATTGTCTATTCAATAAAAAAAGAATTTTTCAATTCCAACCTGTAGTTCCTGAGATTAGCGCGTTCAAATAAACTCTTTAGCTTTATATATTAGTATAGATAGATGATATATACTGATATGACATGGCAAAAAATCTACTGCTATAGATGGTAGTATGCAAATTATTTGAACATGACATCTCCAAGTGATCATACCGTTATAAGGTTTTTGCAAACAACAGTTCTATCCTGACTCTTGAATTATGTATAAGCCTTTATGATAATTAAGCATTGTGATTTTTTACCTACAGTTTTTTTAAATTTATCTTCTCTCTCATCTCTATCAAGATGAATCGGTTACTTCATATACTTTATCTGTTAGATCACAATAAACTCCAA
>DWAJ01004142.1:0-13462 GCA_018238005.1 Eurema mandarina
TTTGTCTTGATTACGGGAGTGTCATAGGATACATTTTATCCTAAAAGTCCCACGGGATAAAGACATAATTACTCTTTTTTTAGTGTGCAGTCGGGTATTTTGTTTTTTTAATATTAATTACTTGTTTATAGATAAACTTATGATCTACAATTCAGTCTAAGGTGCTTTTATGATAAAACTTACCTTTTTGCTGAAAATCGCGAAAATCTCATTTTTTTTACCTTTGACCTTGAATAAAAATTTTTCCTTACAGGGGAATGATGGGGAACTTCTAGACATTGTTTATAATTATGTTTTGAACAATTTCACAGAAATTCAGCCTGTTGGGACTTTATGTAACTTCAAATGTCTAAATTGACCGGACTTTATAGTGCATACAGTGTTTATGCACTCTTTATCATTGTCAAAAAGTAAAATTGCTATATTTAACAATTCTTTTTAATAAGAACAAAATGTTTATTCAAGTTAACTTTTTTATTTTTGTTTCGTTTTAAATAAAAATAAAACCAATATTTCAACTTGAATTTTTAATATGTTTAATTCTATTTTTACATTTCAATGGCAAGTTGAGTTAAATTCATACTAACATTAAGATAATTTATTATTCAATAAATGCAATATCATTAAAATCCTTTGTGGATATTTGAGTAATATTTGTTATATTTGATGTTGATGTTGAATCATAAAAGAACATTGTATACCTATTCAGGACCATCCATGCATTACTTTTTGGTAAAATAAAATAAAAAATACTTCATAATACTAAAATTTAAATGCAAATTTAAAATATATTTGCTGTGATTATAGAAAACGTATAAGATGAGATTTTAAACCTCAAAATAGTCATAAGAAAATATTTTTACCTGCGCCTATCATATTGTTTAAAGCAACAAGTTAATTGTATACTAAGTAATTGAGCAAGCATAAGTAATGTATTATGCATTGTTTCATAGATGATCCAACGAAACTTATAGTAACATATATACAGGACCAGATTTGTTTCACTAATTTGAGAAAAAACTGTTAGCTATGTAACATAGACAACTAGTATCAAAACACACAACCTTTTTTTTCTATACGTAACATTCAAAAGTTTTAATGCATATCAATAAAAATCTCTCCATGGATGCATAGTGCTTGTGTTAAAAGTGACACATTGTGTTAAACCTAGACACACATATGTTAACAGCAAACAAAAAATCTACAATCTACAGAAATTCAACATACCCTAAGCTTGATCATACTTGGCTCATCCAAAAAGGACTTTTTAGAAGTTAGAGTTGTTTTTTAATTATATTTATTCTATTTAATAATATCTATCAATTATTTGTGTTTTTTTTAAATATTAAATACCATGCTTGCTGATGAGTAGGAATTAAACCAGTCTTTCTATTAGTATTTTCTTCACTATTTACCATAGATTTACATTCATTATAACCTACATGTTAAATTTATCGTTTCGTTGTTCAGTTTTGAAAATAATTAAAATAAATGGTTATTGCTACCCAAAGTTTAAGATAATGAGTTTTAATTGTTACATTTTTAATTTAATATTTCTGCATGTCTTAAACAAAGACTAGAATCACGAGAATATTTCGTTGATAAGCCTATCATGGCATATAATTTACTAGATTCTCATGCAATTTTTTTTTGTTTCAAATTTGTTGTTGTGTCAAATTTGTTTTTTTACCTAACAGAAAGTATAATATTTCATCTATTTCACACCACACTATATATCCAAGGAGGGAATGAGACAGACTCTAGTATAAAATCAGTCATAGTCGCTGTCTTCTTCAGATGAGGATTCAGACTCCGAGCTATCCAGATGATTCTTTGTTATTTCAACACAGTTGTCTACATCTGTCAGTCTTTTTAGTGATTTGCCTGAAAAGGAGTTTAAGTTAAATTTATATGTATCTTGCTTAGCAAATTTCATGAAGATTTTGTTTCATTAAATAAAAAAAATAAATGGCAACAAGGAAGCCTGATTGAGTTGCCATAAATGAGACAACATGACGAATTCAATTGAATAACCTTTTATTATATAAAAAGTTTTATCTGGCTATCCATGTTATCGATATTTTGTTTTTAATTTCATCTAGTAAAACATAAATATAGGGAATAAGGTACCAGTTAGAGTAGTAAGCAGCCTGTTGTCATGGGAAGGCAAGTTGATAGCGCCGAGCTTTTTGGCAAGCTCGCGGGCGCGGTCAGCTCCGGGCACTGAACAAGACGTTTTATATCTAGTTTAACACAATCATAAATAAAAAATCTCATATTCTGCTGTCTGTCACTCCCTGTGTATATTATTATATTTTTAAAGCTTTGCAATAAAAACAAAGATTAAGACTACATACTAGAACTCACAAAAGAAATAATTTAGAATAAAATTCAAGGAGAAAAAGCTTTACGGTACTGGAGAATATCCACACTGATTTGAATATTTTTTACTGTTCATTTAATAATCCTTTATGTATTTATTTCATACCTCTAGACCCTTCTTGGCTTGAATCTTCTGTCATGGCTACTCTTTCTGTTCGATAAACACCACTGACAAGGTCCCAAACAAATAAACACTGAAATTTAATCAAATATATATAAATTTTTATTGTTATTCTTTAAGGAAACAAATATAAGAAAGCGAATAAGTATAACTAAAATATAATCAGACTGCTGTGTCTATCATTTAATTTTGCCTATACTTTGATCATAAAGCCCTAGACAGCTAAATAGATACATTGACTCTCTGAGCAGATAGCTACCTCAGCAGCGTACTGGCGTCGATGCTGCACGCAGCCGCACGCGACCTCCCTGCACGCCTCGCAAGACCCTCCTTCACGCTCCTTCTCATCGCTGGCCCACAGCCACATGGCACATAACTTAACAGAAAATGTATACTATATAAATACACTCTGCAGAGTTAATCCTGTATAGTACGCGTAACGAATCTTTATCGCTGAAGGAAACCTGCGCAGAAGTCAAAAATAATCGCTATCGCCGTCTGTCTGTCCCTATGTATGCTTAGATCTTTAAAACTACGCAACGGATTTGGATGCAGTTTTTTTAATAGATAGAGTGATTCTTAAGGAAGGTTTATAGGTTTAATACATGCATGCATACAGTTGAAAAATACTGATAAATTTAGAGGTTCCTAATGTGATGTCGTAAATAAGAACGTTTTTTTGCGCTTATATCGCAAACGCTGGCTAAACCCTAGGAGATAGATCAAAATATTGTAATACAGTATTATTCAACTTAAAAAGTTCTACAAAAAAGTCCGCGCTGGCATATGTCTATCTCTTAGGGATAACTCACCATAACCATTTTTAATCCTTTACTAATAAATGGTTATTTACGAAATGATTTTAAACTATACAGCATTAATCCTTATCCAATTAAGTACCTTAAATAAATTTTGCACTTAATATAGATCAATATGCTTTTTACAGCATGTAATTTAATTGAATAGTTCCAAGGATAATTTAAAATGCAGGGACGTAGTTGTTGCGGCGCCGCGGCGGTACCGACTGCGGGTTGACAAAAAAGCTGTGAACGTTGTGTATGAGGACATTCTGTAGTTGCACCCGTGCGAAGCAGGGGCGGGTTGCTAGTATTTTATAAGTTTAAACATGGTTTTGTACATTCTATTGTGAGTGAATACCTCTAAAATTATACTCAACAGAGATTTTTACAATTTTATAATCACATAAAAAACTTACCCCAGATAAACAGCCACTGGATTGACAAACATCAATGACATGGCAACCCCAATCAAAGCAGTACACAAACTTCTTTCCATTAATCTTGCAAAGCCTTCCACAGACTTCATTGCACAATAACTCTGTATCCAAAGACCTTTGTTGTGCTCTTACTGTGAGTGGTAACGAGGAATTTGTTCTAAGCTTCTCCCAAGCTCCAGTACTGATCGCTTGCAATGGGGCATAACCTGCACCGTGACCAGTTAAAGGTAGAGCTACGTGATATCCCGATATACAGTCATCTACAAAAAAATATTGGTACATTTCAGAGAGGATATTATATAGCTTTACTTATGTTACTAAAGTTTTGGGAACTTTAATTGGCAGTATGGGCAATTATTTTATTCTTAACCACATACCTTCTGAATCGGTTATGATCGACGTTATTTCATCATCACTTTCCACAAAGTACCTTGTAAAGAATTTGCTGCATTTAGAATTTTCTGAATGTACCAAATACGGGTCTTGCGGACTAACTGGGCAGTCTGATAAGGTTTTAGAGGTATTATCGTGTACAGAAACAGTTTTTAGAGAGCCATCATCCAACATTTCCATCACCCTATACTCTGATTCGCTGTTCCTATCTGAATCCAGAGAAAGAAGACCTGGGTTTTTTAAGTCAGAACTAGTAGTAGGTGAAGGAGGCCTACTTATTTGATTATGAGCCCTTAAAACTACACTTTCCACTGATGGAGATTTCGGCCTCTTTGTATTTTTACTTGTAGAGCCCGTAAAATATTTCCTATTACTTCTTAATACTCTAAACGGAATTATATTTTCATTGTTGTCTTCTGAAAACTCGTATTTCTTGTCGGCCAAACGTCGTTTTCTAAACATGCTAAGTTTCTCGCATTTTGTCTCTGCTTCTTCCACAAACTCGTAAGCTTTTTCGGCTATGACTCTGTGCGATTCGTTGAATCTGGACATACTCTCTGCCGGTCGTCTCCTCGGAGATCTTAAAGGAGGACTGATGAGAGTTCTTATTGAGGGTGACGGACCTTCCCATTCTTCCATCAGATTATGGGATATTGAGGAAGCCTGGATACATAGCTCTTGTCCCATCATATCAGGCATATGTACAGGGCGGGATATGAATTGGTTGTCAACTTCCAAGTCAGAAAAATCAGCGAGAATATTTTGTACAACATTATTCTGGTATTTTGGGGACAGAAATGGAGCGGAAAAATCTGATGCTGGTGTAGTTGGATTCATATCTACGAAATTAACTTCTTCTCTATCTATAGATGACTTGTTATCTTCAATATCATTCCTATCTTGGTCTGGCTTAACAAAATCTATTTCGAGTATGTGTATAAAGTCTGTGTATATAATAATTTGATTTGAATATGCTAATTGTACCACTGGTTCATACATGCTACTATCTGATGTGCAGAAAAACTTCGTGTGAATTGCGAAATTATGTTCTAAGCAACGCTTTCCCCAATTGAGATCATCTGTAAATATAAGTTTTACAGAGATTTAAATTAAACTTTACATGTAATTAAATGTGTTATATTATACTATTATTTCTATTATTTTACCTTCTTCACTAGAAATAGCTGAACATTTTCTACAACCTAAACGAGGTACTCCAATAACACTGAGGTAGGATCTCTCTGAACATGAATCCCTGAAACAATAAATATATATTTCTATTAATAATTTTGCACAAACTGAGTTCTTTTGTGTTTAATATTTGATGAGTATATACCAGGAATGTTATGGATATGAAATTTCGGATACAGATTGGATATGGTTACGGATACGGATATGAAATTATTTCAGATTATCTGTTAGTTTCGTATATTTAATACACATGATCTACCTTCATATAACGCACTTCTAAATACCTTACAATTAAGGAGCTCCCTAACATCCCTAGTATATACTAAAGCCAATACTAATATTAAATGAGTTCAAAGTGCTTGCAGGAAAGCCACATAATTTGTGCATGTATTACGCATAGTATGCAAACGTCTATTGTTTGATTAGCTCATATTTTTTATGAATCAAGATGAAACCTTAAGAATCTACTTTTGTCAATAATCTAATAATTATTTGCTAGGAAGTAAATAAATTAAATGTTCAAAAAGCTTGTAATTTTTTAGTAAAACTTTAAATAAGGAAAAAGCAAAACATAAGTAGTTTTAAAATTGTGTAACTTACGCAATGCCATAGACAACAAGCACACCAGGATTGTGTTTCCACTGTGCCATAGATATTGTAACCTTGCTGTCTACACAGTCATCGCCAAACAAGGGAACACTGTGTACTGGTTTTACTATTCTCCCTGGTACCCATGATAGGAAGTGTAGTCTGTAATTATAAAAAAATATAATATAAATTCACTACTTGCTAAAAAAACAATTGGATTAACCACAACAAAACATTTGAAGAATATACTAATATTATAGACACAGCAGCAGTTAATCTATCACCTGGTTTGGTCCATTTTATCTTACTAATTTTATTGATCCACCTTGTGTAAATGTTTAATTAAAGCTATTATGAACAGTTTAACTATTATGTTGTAAATATAGAGGTATTATCATAACTATGAATTATTAGAATATATTTTCATGATTATCCATTGTCTATACTCAGACCAAAGTTTTTTATATACTATATACTTATACTATATACTTACGTGAATTTAGAGCTTTCTCTAAAATATACTTGATTATTACAGCTATAAGTAAAACTTAAGAGGAACTGTCCACATTGTGAAAATCCCATGAATACATGTTGACTTAAATACTGCATAGGAACAATATCCATAAGGCAAAACCGTAGCCGAGGTGGGATTTTATCAAACATTTTTCGATCTCTATCGCTTGACTGTCTTGATATACTACCAAAAGTCTGTAATAAAATATTACATAAAATATTTAATTTGCAGGCAACTTACTCTTATAATTCACTCGAAGGATCTAAGATGGAACATATTTTTTTGATAAAATGTTCATATACCGTTATTTTAGCAACGAAACTTTAAATAAAACTAAGACAAAAACAGTAACTATTCCATAATGTTTGTCAATGAAAATAATAATGCTACTCACCTCTCTATTTAAAAGTTTATAAATTATATTATTTCTACCGTTTGTGATGTTTGTTTGAGTATTACAATTAGCTTTATCACAATCATTTTTACTGAAAGAATTAAAATTTTCGGACTCCTCCGATGAGCTAGAATCCATTTTCGTTTGTTTGACTGCTGTTTTGACATAAGACATAGACATTTAGCACAACAAAACAGTTTTCCTAACATCTGAAAAGTATAGACCTAGAATTTAGTAAATCCATAATAGCAAGATTTCACGCATCAAGCGAAAGCACTTCTTAGTACTTTGGAGAGTTCCCGATATACTTATGAAGAAAGATGTAGTTAAAGTATTCTACGTTAAGCATTATTCCACATAATGTGAAATTATGCTATAATAGTAAAACTACGATTCTTATCGACTATTCTAATTCTACGCAGACTGCAGTCGAACAGCGAACTTTATAAGTCAAACTGTCAATGTCATTATTCAAAACTGAATTATCAAAACTGGTGGTTGTCGGTTATTCGGTAAACGAGTTTATACTTTATATATTTTTTAAACAAAGTAGTGATAATTAAACCTTAAGTTATATACATATTTTTTTTAATTATTACATAAACGCGTGGCACGTACATTCAAAATAAAATTAAAATGGAGCCAATGGCTTTAGGCAGTCCGACTCATTCTCCTTCAGGAAGCCCTAACGTGGGATATTTGCCTCCGTTTTTGTTAGGAGAGATTAATCCACCTACTACACCCAGAACTAATAGCTTATCGCCAACCAAAGGACGCAATCTAGCTTTTGGTAAGTATATCAAACTATGTAAAGTGTATTGTCTTTTTTTGAAATCATAATACACACTTAAATGTTATCTTTCTCGTTATTCAGGATCTCCAACAAGCCCCACTCAAACTTCTACACCCGATCAAAAGTTATATCGACAAAGCATGTCAATGCACCAACAAGCTATTTACAATCAACAAAATGTATTTGCAAATATTCCTACATCACCTAATGTCTCATATTCAACAAAACCCAGTGGACCTCCTATTGAAGACCTATTTGACACTATAAAAAGTAATGAACCATCAATAAATAAGTCTTTGTTTCAAGACCATAGTTTTGTTGGTTATGGTAACAATAATTCTCTACTGCAAAACTCATATGGCAATAATAATTTATCCGTAAATAATCATTCATTGACTGCTCAGTGGCAAGATGGGTGTCAGGATCATGATGAATATTGGATCACAGTTTTTGGATTCCCACCCAATGCAGCAAACACAGTGCTAGCGAGATTTAGTAATTGTGGAGCAATTTTAGGTAAGAATACAGAAATAATACCAAAGCATGTGTAAAATATAGACTATAGTATTATAAATAATTTCTTTACCTAAAGTTTCCAACCTTTTTTATTACTAAAATAAATATAAAATAATTACATAGACTTCTGGAAACTTATCATCTATGACAAAAGAAATAAAATAGTACTCTTTATAAACACAAATGATAATGCTATTAATCCTCTAATGAACAGACAAGCAGTATCCAACACAAGGAAACTGGGCTCACATAAGATATGCCACTCGAGCTGAAAAAGAAAGAGCATTAGCTCTAAATGGGAGACAAGTACTGCCGGGAACCATGGTTGGTGTCGTAGAATGTAAGGATCCACCTAGGATGACCACTACAAGCCCTGGAGTTTTTCCTGAAAGGTAAATATGATTATTACATTATTATGTAAAATTACTAATCACATTCATGATGTATTTGAAAAAGTTGATTATAAAATAGTTAAATATTAAAACAATTCAAAGAGTATACAAATTTTAATCTTAGTAGAATTAAAATAATAAATGCAAAAGTTTATGAGCATGCCATATAGTATTTCTAGTTCTGCACAAATAAATGTAAAAAGATTGGTTTATTTTATTTGCAGGCAAACGACACAAGCTAGATCTCTATGCCCAACACCAATTCCACAAGCACCAGTACCTCAGCGATCCAGTGGTCTCATTTCAAAAGCATTAGATTATGTTCTCAGTTGGTGACATATGTTCTACTCTTAGCTAATCTTCAGTAAATATATGACTTGCAAAAACACAAATCATTAACTTAATTAAAAATAGATGAATTGAGCCACTTTATTTTATTTTTGTATGGTTTTAGTATAGAATAATATTATGGAATTTTGTTGGTATCGTTTTTATTAAACATTGTTGGCCTTTACTTTTACACATGAGTAATTAAAAATAAAAAAGCACTTTGTTGACCAAAGAGCAAATACGAATTGTAGAAAAAAGCTTAGACATTTTCTAAACATTATTATAATACTGACTGTTTAGGTCTTGGTCTTCTTATTAATGATTTACTCAACTTCAATGAAAAATATCATACAGATGTGGATAAAGTGGTAGCTCTTTAGAATTATTTTTACTGTCTTTCTATGAAGCAATAATTTAAAAAATACTAACAATATATTTCTACAATAAGTATAGTGACTCGGATATCTGCATTTATAGGAGAACACAGCTTTATATCCATAACTAATGTTTCAGAATGTATTAAACCAATTAAATGTTTTAAATTGCATAACAGTTCTGTTAATAATTTTAACCTCTAGGATAGAATCCCAATTTTGAACAAAATAAACTTACTTCTGTTCAAAAGTTATGAAATCAGCAAGAATAATCAAGAAAATTAAATTAAGATTAAAATAAAGTACATAGAATAAATAAATTGTAATTTTCAGTTTTTAACTGTTATTTTATTTTCCTTAGAAGAGAAATAAAATAGCGTGCTGATAAATAGGGAATCATCAATGATATTTTTCTTTTTAATTTATCAAAATAGTAACTCAAAAAGGGTAACAGTAAATAAAATAAAAAACAAATGTAGTAGTAGTAGTAGATTGATCTTTAATTACATTAAATAAATGTTGTCATACATGTTAATGTATAAGATAACTTTCTATGATCTTATTATTAAAACCTTATTCGCTATAAACCCAACTTAATTATTAACACTTCATTTTGGTTGTTCTATAGTTGCATTAGCAAGGTCTGTCATTTTTGGATATTTCACATTGTGTTTATCAAGTTCACTCTGTGACCAAAGAATCATTCTTAACAGGCTGCAAAGCTTTGGATTTGTATATTCTTGGTTTTCCATTTTCAATATTGCTGCATTTAATTCACTAGCAATCTGAAAAAACACTTGAATTAATATATGAATCAAGTGGGGAGTGTCGGTGTAGTGCACCCCTGACCGGAGTTGGGCTTTATAGCAAAGTTGCGGGCAGCACTGCATTGGCTGGCGTTACTCTTACTATCAGGAGTGCGTCCAGCTCGTCTCCCGTCTTCATAATATAAAAAAAAAACTGCCCAGTGTTCAAGAATTTTACATATTAGTTCTGTAGTTTCAGAAATGTGAATAATCAGATGTTAATGGTGGTGGTTCTATCCACACACTGGATTCAAAATAAATCTAGTTTAATATAATTATTATAATCTGGGGTCTGGGTGTTCCATATGTAATACATGTCATATCAAGTTCTAACAATGCTGTGTTTAAATAAGTGTTCTGAAGTATTATTATTAAAAATAATCTTACTTTTTGACTATGTGAAGGTAGTAGAAGATCAGCAAATGGAGATGCATGAGGATCAGGAAAAGCCAACAGAGCCAATGACCTTTCCAGTTCAGTTAAAGCATTACGATCATTAGCCCCAGCCTCTGCTAAGGTAGCGCTGGCGAATGCTAGAGCCTCTTCAGCCCTGCCAGCACGGATGAGTTCCAATAACTGAAGTTGCTGTGGATATAAACATTATTTAAAAAAAATCTCACTAGCATAAGTAATGTAATTATACAATTAATAATTCATATATTATTTTAATTCTAATGCAATTATTCATGAACAAACCTGTAAATGAAAATAAAGATATCGATCATTGTCTAGCAATTCTGGATGCAATGCATTGACCATGGCTATAGCTTCAGAAATTCGACCCCCCTGCACTGCTTCTCTGATCATTATCCTTTCGTCAAGGGAACTGCAAAGAGCTGGCTCTTGTAGTCCTGCTTCTTGTTGAAACTTCAGTGCAGCCTCTTTGAACCCTTCTATAGAATAAAGCATGAAAATGTATTAGTACTTATTTATTTCTCTAGAATCTTAAGGATATGATGTTTTTTTTAGAAAAACAGAAGAACAATACCTGTTACTAAATAATTCATAATTAACATGTTCATATCCGTCCTCGATATTTGCAAGTCGTCAGATTTTGTACGATCGTAGTATTTGCGCTCAGGTTTGTCGTTTCCATTAGTTGTTGCAGTATCGAAACTCATATTGTAATTTAAAAAAATACGATAATTTAAGGGAAATTTGTAATAATGCAAATATATAAACGAACAATAATAGATTTTAAAATATAATATTGACGTATTTCGAAAGAAAACACAACAATGACATTAAAATGCAGAACGTCATTGTCGTTTTTGTTTTGACGTTTTTTTTTTCTTGGGATTCCTTACTAGAAATTTTGGTTTTTCATAATTATCGGCCATTGGTACCCGTCCGTACTTTGTACCGGTCGAATATGATATTTTAAGGTACATCAGCATAAATTATATATAAATTTAAGAGGATACATGTCATGGATATTTTCACAGTACCATTGCAGAACCATAAAGGTCTTTATAAAATAGGGAGTTAGTCTTAAGCAGATAGACAAGATGGATTATCTAAAAAGAAATAACTTTGCACATAGAACCGGTATTTCTTGAGATTAGTGTAAAAAACAAAAATAAACTTTTTTCCACGCACCACCACCTTGTGGAATTAGCTCTCCCAATTATTTTTTCATTTATTAACAGCGGTATTTCTTGTGGCTACATACCTACGTACATACACGTAGTAGGTATCGTAGTCACATAACACAACACTTACCTCTTACCTTATTAACCTTTATACCCCTGAAGCTTTTCACGTGAAACATAGACGCAATTAGTTCTGAAAAGAACTATTAAGACGTTTAGACATTCGACCTTACAAGAGCATTTTCAGAACGTTTTTAATACAAAACGGAAGCATCAAGAAACTACGAGTCTTCAACTTCCACTTCAACCTTCAACCACAGGGGAACGCAGTAGCACGGCGGAATAACACCCCCACGCGCGGCTCATATTTATAAAGGTCACGCCCCCCGCACAACGTATGCGCTACTCGCGGGATCATGTAACGGCATCGCTCCTTTAATTTTGTATACTATATCGTTTATTTTTATTGTAAATACACAGTACACAATTCACCTTCTGATCAAGTGTTTCTACTAACAACACCCAGCTACCAAATTCTTATGAATTGCGACTTGGGGAGCTTCAAAAAGAGTGCGTACATCTTTTTAAAAGGTCGGCAACCCACTCCAAAGCTGTCAGGTCTCAGCTCAGAGAGTTCGTGGGCGGCGATGACCACTTTCCATTAGGATTTAGGTGGTTGGCGTATGTTATTAAAAAAAAAAATGAGTCGTCACGGGACCCAATGGCAATTTTCGAAATCAGTTTAGAAAAAATTATTTCCTTTTGATCGACGCCATGCCATCGCTACGGTGGGTAATCGTCAAATACTTTTGTTACATACGTGAGTTATATCGTCAAAGGAATTCAAAGTCAAAGTCAAAAGTATCTTTATTCAATTAGGCTACATAAAGTAACACTTTTGAATCGTCATGGTATTACAAAACATTTACCACCGGTTCGTAAGGCAGTTTCTACAGAGAAGAACCGGCAAGAAACTCTGATAGTCGCTCTTTTAAAAAAAATAAGAACACAATTGTAAATATAAACAAAAACTCGACTATTATAATATTTATACATGAAAAAGGTCATCGTCCCACGAGCGTTAAGAAATATCATTCCAAGCGTTTTTGTCTTCAATATATTCATTTAATGTATAGTACCTACGCCTTTTTAATTAGACATTTTTTAACAAGGCTTCTAAACTTGGAATAAGTCAGTTTCTTGACACTTGACTTGAAACATCCAATGTAACCATTACAGAAATTACAAATTAAAAGAACGGAGTTGTCAATATATTTTTAACTAGCGACCCGCCCCTGCTTCGCACGGGTGGGAAATTACATGCTGTAAAAAGCATATTGATCTATAATACATGCACGATTTATTTAAGGTACTTAATTGGATAAGGATTAATGCTGTATAGTTAAAAATCACTTCGTAAATAACCATTTATTAGTAAAGGATTAAAAATGGTTATGGTAGGTTATCCCTAAGAGATAGACATATGCCATCGTGGACTTTTTTGTAGAACTTTTTAAGGTGGACAATACTGTAGTACAATATTTTGGTCTACCTCGTAGGGTTTAGCCAGCGTTGGCAATATAAGCGCAAAAAACGTCCTTATTCACGACATTACATTAGAAACCTCTAAATTTATCAGTCTTTCTCTACTACATTATGCATGTACTAGCTGTTGCTCGCGACTTCGACCCCGTCGGATCTATTTCTATTATTATGTTATAGTGAGTCAATCTTAGAAGATAGACATATACTGTCGCGGACTTTTTTTTAGATCATTTAAAGAGGAATAAATCTTTCGTACATATTATTTTTGTATCTTGAACCGTTTTCGCAGCCCAC
>DWAJ01004143.1:0-13459 GCA_018238005.1 Eurema mandarina
TCGTCGGGTGCGCGAGCGTTGATTGGCTGTCCCAGTCGTGTTGTCTTTCTCGCACCAATACGTCAATTACGAGCGCGATTCTACCGATGCGCAGCTATTCTCGTCCAGCGCTAAACATAAATGACGCGTACTATGCTATGCCTAATGCTCATATTAATGACCTCACATTACCGAGTACACGTAACCAAGCCCGGCATTGTACGCGTATATATTGCATGTTCATATTCATACATAGGAAGGATTCCTATTAAATCACTCCTCTATTAAAAAAAACCCGCATCATAATTTTTTGCGTAGTTTTAAATATATGTATATGTAATATGTATAGATAGTCTGTGGAAAGTGACTTAAAGATGTTATAAATTTGGAATAAGCGTATCAAATAACAATCCCCGAGACAACATTGTATGTATATATTAACGCTGAATACCTTACTAATAGTAAAAAGCTTATGAAAATATAGTAAGTTACTATATTTTGATAAGCTTTAAATTACTCATGCGACTTAACTACCATGTAAATTGCACATTCCTATATATAATTATTTTTATAGAAACAAGACATCAACACGACCCATTAGCACTAGCTGCGAATACAATATAAGTATTTAATCTTCCCAAAAGAATTAAAATAACCGTTACAAATACCTCACTCTATTCACCTGTAGAGATTAACAAGCGATTCGCGATACCACTCGTGAACAGTCCGTGGGTTCAATCCAGTTCGTGTCCGATAACCATTGTTTGATACAAACCGCTAGGCTATTTGTTAGATCATTTTATAGCTAACAGTAAGATGTAATGTAAAAATCAAAGTTAGATCTTAATTCCAGGAGACTACTACATAACACTTTTGAACTGTCATTTTATTTTAAGACAATTATAAATTATAATGTATCACAGGTTCGAAAAGCTTCTATTGAGATGAATCGGCAAGAGACTTTGCTAGTTGCTTATTAGTACCACCGGCGTAGTAGAAAGTTTCGTTCGGTTAAGGAAGCACCGATAATGTATTTTTCCCTTCCTGTTGCCTTTGAATATTTTTCACAAATCTTTTACTCAATATCCTTTTTGAAGGCCCGTAACTCATTCATGGTACGGGCACATAGCTTTGTAACTTTCATGGGTCAATGTGATCGCAAACTATATCAGACGAACTTGCTTTTGCTCAATTACTTCATTTCGCCTCGAATGTTAACTGAATCTACATATCCATTTAAGTAACTAATATAAATGAGGCATCAGTATGGTTGGGCAGCCGGTAGGGCAATCAGCAAAACGCATCGGCACGGTTCAGCAAAGCGCATTATCGCTGAACCAAACATCCTGCAACAGTGTTGTTCTAGTTCCATTTACTATGGATATTATAAATTTGTTTTATACTGTTTTGTAAAACGTTAGATTAGGGAATACAAAACCCAATTGGAATGTTTAATAAAGTATAATTTAACGTCCCTAAGATCTTAACGAACATTACTTTCTTAATCAAAAACTTAAGTAGATAAATTAATTTGAAAACTCGCACGACTATTCTACTAAAGTGTGACGTAATAACCCCCCACTCTATAACTTTAATGTGCTATATCACAGTAGTCTTTTCCTATAAATATTTCTTAGACATAGATCTTTCAGCAAGCAGCCTAATTCTTCAATATTGCATAGAAAAGTATATCTACAATCTACATACAATAATGTCTCCATGCGAACGGAGCCCACGTCAGGTCGGGTCGTTAAGGTTAGTTTGATTGAAGACAATTACCTTTGCTGGTGTTATAATTTGATAGCGGGGACAGACGGGTCAATTAGCCAATAGAGATATGTAGGTCGCGGTAGGCGGTGGCGAAAATTGATACACGGTGCTATATGTATGTGCAGTCTAGTTTTATAGATATAAATTATTGTTTTGTAATTCTCACGATACAAAGGTATCGTGATATCCATATATTTTATATTAAAAATGTCACGCAGTAGCTAAGCAATCAATCGACCTGATTTTTGGCATACAGTTAGTTGAAAAGATGGAGAGTGACATAGGTTACTTTTTAACTGGAAAAAGGGGTTATAAGGGGAGAAGGGGGGTTAAAGTTTATATAATATATCTTTGACTTAAACTATATGTAGGTTGTTTATTTTTCAACTAACTGTGTTCTGCCGTTTTATTCCGATCCTGTATTTACGATATTCTTATAGTGATTTCAGTCTTATTTACGTCTAATTACAAAACAAGAGAACAAATTAATTATTTTTAACATAATACACCACTTTAGTGCTTTCAGCGTCAAAGCTTAATATCCAAACAGATATACAAAGTCACTATAACGACATTATAATATCTAATATAAAATAGATCAGTCTTAAGTATAATATAATTACTTAAGCATATAACTTAATAATTGTCATTTGAATTGTATGATTTTTTTATTAACTGGCAAACCCAAAACAGGCAACTTTCTACAGAAACATTCCATTCACGACATTTTTAAGCCCGATTGATGAACATTTCAATGCGCTGCACTTGTTCACATAAATCAGCGACAACTACACTTGTAATTATATAAATCGGACGCACAATGGGCCATAAAGCCCAATCCCTTCGAGAGGCAAAATATTACACTTTCCATTTGTGAAAGTTTATCTTATTATCTCACAATTACACGCCGCACCTCAAGTAGTGTCAACACTATGGCAGCTTAATAAGCTATTTTATCTACATAATCGTAATATGTCTTATAATAATAATTAAAAACAAAATAAAATAAAATAGAATATTTATTAGTACATACATTTACATTTCAAACGGCCTACGCCAGAGAGGCAATTACTACCAGTGTGTAATAGTTATAGGATAGCTAAAGGATAGGAATATGTCCAATATTTGTGCGTATAACATAGGCTAATTTTCAACATATTTCAAAAATGAGGAGGTTCTTAATTCGACCTTTATGTTTTTTTTCTATGTTTGTTACGCGATAACTCTGCCAATTATGAACCGATTTGAATAAATCTTTTTTCAGCGTATAGGTAATACCTCAAGGGTGGTCTCATTTAAATTTAATAATAAAAAAAACAACCCCTAAGGGTGGAAAATTGGGGATGAACTTTTTTATACGCAATATCACCGCCGATTATAAACCAATTTGAACGATTATATTTTTGGGGTAGTGTAAGGCGGTATTATCATTTCTTTGACAACACATATTCCCAATAGATTTACAGAAATATACTTCAAATGTTATTCTAATCCAAAACCTTATTTTATTTTCAAATTTAAAATTCTCGTAATGAGAAATGTTAAGAACAAAAATATTTTTTTCAAAAACATTAAAAGAAAGCCCTTACTCAAAATATGTCTCTATGGGCATAGCCTTAAATATAGGTTTGTTTATTTATTTATTTATTCTTTTTACAATATAGGTATAACAATATTAAACAATCTTTAACTATTGGAAATGTTGTAACTGTCGAGTGTCGGCCTTATCACTAAAAAGTGATTTTTACAAGGCAACCAAGGCATAGGTTTATCTATGACCTAGACCACTTTGGTCTAGACATCTCTAGTAGATTGTGAGCATGTATAAAGTAATGCACTTGAATAAATTACATTGTGACTTTAGACTGACAAATTAGGGCTGCTTCGAATGAATTGTTAGACGAGTTACAGCCCATTATTACTGGCTAAAGGTAATAATGTTTTCTTTAAGTATTTCCCTTTTAAGAGTTTCTTTTTAATGTTATTTGTGTTTATTATACCTTTTGTGATCAGATTTTAATTTAGTTGATCTAATAAGAAAGGTAGTTTGAATAAAATAAATGAGGTGAGTATGTATACAAATACACTATAATACACCATGAGGTAAATTTTGTATTATTTTTATAAACACGTTTATATTTTTACGTGTATATTGCATATTCTCAGTTTTTCTAAAATAGACAGATGAATTCTCTATTCTTCTATTTATAAAACCAACACTCATTAATATTTTGAACAAAGGCCTGAAGAGAAAGAAAGAAAAACAATAGTAGGTATAGTTCATAGTACTCGGTATGGGGTTGCATTTTTACTTCAGTCTAGTTTTGTTTATTCGTAGTCACGTCTTATTCCACAAGGTTTTAATATATTTAAAAAAATATATAATACATATTTTTATTATTCATATACTGAAATAAAGAGTTGACCTCAAAATTATAATTATAAAATATTTAATTGACTTAAAAAATAAATTTGTTTGACTGGTCTAATTTGGAAAAGCATAGTTAATAAACCACCAAAAACGTCTAAAAAAAAAAGAGCGGCTGTATATTATCATTGTATATTGTAATAGTAAGAACATTTTACTGACTAAATAACCTATACTTAATAATGTATGTACTTGATATTTGAGTGCCAATTTTATTCAAGAAAAAATAACTAATAATAAATGAGTAGAGTACGTGAGGCACGATTCGATCATTTGGTCCATACTAATTACGACCGCCTCACTTCCCACCGGCGCGGACGCAGGCGCCGGCAAATTAGTGAAGAAAGCTCTCATGTCAAACGCAATCTTAGTACACTTTCACTAATCATTTGTCTAGATTTCGCGATAGGGCTGCCGACGTGCACAATGTTCCGTTATTCCGAAAACCGCTAAGGACTGAATCTCTGGCATTGCCTACGTTAAAACTACCTACTGACACTCGAGGAAATGATATTGTAGTGCACTTAATAGACCTTATAATAATCTTTAGACCAGCATAAGACTTTTCACACACAATTTTTATTAAGACAAATCTATTTTATCACGATAATTTTCAACATCCACTTTTTAAAAACATCCCCATTTTGTGATTACAATAAATGTTAAAAATTAATAAATTTTATTAAACTTTTATTTTAAAGGCCATTCTAGATCGTTAAATGGGAATATTTCCTAACAATAATAAGTCTTGAGAAGGCAACCCTACATGACATTGACATTGACAAGTGAAAAGTCGGTAAGCTCGCAATTTGCCCGCGCAAGCTAATCCATTATGAAAGTGGATGATCTGTCCGATTTAAATTGTTTTTGTGGCAGACTTAACACGCGTAAGCAAATTACTTATAACTGTTTGAATCATTTCGTCCCTTATTCAACTTTCTAATAATATTTTTAAATCCAAAGTATTGAGATAAATTTTATTTCAAGTTAGATAAAGTGAAAAAGCCGTCTTTAAGCCTTCTTCTATATTGTTTTTTTTTTATTACAGGCATATAATCTGTCTTTATACATTTTGTAATTCCTCTCCGATCTCCATCGGAGAGTGGTCATCACCGACCATGAATACTCTACAAACATAATCTAATTATTTAATTAGGAATGCTTCTGTAAGCTTAAGTAGGTATTAATTTACGCGACTTTGTGTCTTACTGTAAATTATATCATCCTTCTTACCTACTAAGTTAGATCAATCAGAAACGAGTCATCCTAGTTGAAAACGCAACAAACATTTCGACTCAAAAAAATCTACCATTATAAAATGTCTTATTCATTTTTTGTGACGTCTCAATACGATTCGTGATTCTCGTTCGACTTGCTCACAGTGATTCGTTTCCGTCGACAATTATCGGAAGACAGGCCAATTTCCGATACATTCCAATTACACACAAGATATATCGTAAATAATATATGAGCAAAAAGCGAAAGCAATCAATCGATATTTAATTTTTTGTTACTAACTGCAATAAAAATAGATTGTGGTTACGAGTATATGAGTAATGTTGGTTAGTTAAAATAAACTGATATTGATGACTAGTAAATTTCTTCTTCTTCTTCTTGCTTAAATGGCAGTGCTGCGTTATTGCAATTTTGCCTTGATGTCAAGTTGTTGTAAATAAAATAAGTTGAGGGTCGATATTTGGTTGTGACAATAAGCAACACGTGCTTTCAATACCACAGCCAAACATCGACCGGCTGTAAGTTTAAAGTCCTAGTCAACAAAATATTCATTCCGGAAGATATACCATTTAACGTGAAAAGTGATTTTTTTTTATTTCAGAGAGTGCATTGAGTACCGACAATTTGACGCGCAACTGACGATATAATGTAAAAATAATAATAAGTACTATTTACGCCCGGTCTAACCACACGAGATTCCTTTTTTTATATTTACTGATAACATCAAGTCAATATCTTTATAATTTAACCTCTTTATGAAAGCGTAACCTATTAACCTATAATTATTTATGTATTAAATAATAACCAAGTAAAATGAACAATAAAGTCCGTTACGTATCACCTCAAACAACGAATCACCAATCAGCTTACCTGTAACAAACAAATGAAAATTAGTACGGGAAGAAATTTCTAGAACATATATGAACACATAGCATTATATTGACATTGTGAATTGCGGCAAACGCCTCGGGAGATTCGAGCCTACGTGAGCAAAATACGTTATGTACGTTTCATAATCAATACATTACATCCAATTGTGACATGGATTTTGATATAACTCCAGCTGTATGTGTGGATGATGGCAGCTTTTACCTGAGAGAAACACATTGGAAGTCCCAATGTGATTAGGAAATAATACTTTATTAATATAACAATGTTACAAGATAGAACCACAAACGACAAATATTACGTAAAATTAATTTTGAAAAATCAGTTTAAGAGTCATAGTTAGATTATATAATCATTCACAACTAATCCATCAATTGGTAAAGAATCGTACGCTTTTTTACTCTGCCTACTTAAACAAAAATTTTCGTAGAAATACCTATAATTGGTTTCTTAATCAAATTTTCCATTTACGAATAGCATATAACATAATTTTACATCCCTATACGAATACATCCAGGCCAATCGTTAACCGCTCAATTTAACCCCACAGCAAATACGTATTTATCGTGCGAATACCTTCCCTCGGTAACTCGATACACTGCTAATTCCTCATTAAACGTTCAGGGAAGCCGATATACAACACCTGGTTAGCTCGGTCATTGACTTAGTTGTACATAAATATTTACTTCGTGTGTTATGTTTTTAAAAAAATAAAATAACAATGTAACATGATTATTTCTCTTAATGAATCCATAAAAATAAACTTAAGGTAAATAATTCTTTAAAAACAAAGCTATTTATCACTATTCGTTTACGGATCTTTCAAAGTAGGTACCTACATTATATCTAAAATTCAAGTTATATGACTATAACGTCATTTCAAATTTAACTCATTTGACACAATTTATATGTTTTAAATATAAAAGCTGGTCGCGAAATATAAGTATTCGTATTTACTTGCTGCCTATTAAAATTTTAAAACTAAGAATGTAAATACGAGTCCTTATATCTGTACTTAACTGAAAATTATTAAGACCCTTTTGACAGCTCCAGCATATGCTGAGTTGTATGAGAAAAAGTGAATTGTGATTTGTGAATTATTATAATATGTCTGTTTTCAAAATATTATGTGCTCCGTAATAAGTGCTTCTTTCTCTTCATTTAGCCCTCCGCAAGTAAATCCGCGGTATAAAGTTTATATAAAACAAACAACAATTTTCAAAAAACAGTTACACAATCTTAAATAAACTATGAAGTATCAAACGGAAAATGCAACTGACGTGTGTACTTAAACATTTCAACATTTAAAGCAAGTGACCAAAGGCCTTTGTGGAGAATAATGAACCTGCTTTTAGCTCGTCAATACGCTGAAAGCCTTTATTAATTGTCACATGCATCGAGCTTTCGCGAGGAACTTTCCGCTTGTTATGCTTACATAGAGACCTATTTCAAATTTCCTACACGTTTGAAACTAGTCATTAAAATTGAACTTATTTTTTATAGCTAGCTGTGCCTCGGTTTAGATTTTTCATACAAAAGGATTTTCCCGCTAATTCCGTTCCCGCGGGAATTTCGGGAATTCCTTTCTTAGTGCACCTCAACGGTACCTAAGCTACGTCCCTTCCAAATTTCAAGTGCCTACGTGTAGCCGTTTAAGCTGTGCGTTGATATGTCAGTTAGTCAGTCAGTCAGTCAGTTTCTCCTTTTATATATTTGACTTAGCACTTTCACTCCGTTCAACGTTACATGCATACAACGTAACCTACGTTGTCATCAAAGAGAAAATAACCACCTCCGCCCATGAACACTCGCGAGATCTACCTCGCGTTGCCAGCCTTTAAAATAGAGGAATACAGCAAAGAAAAGATAAAAATGGGCCCTCGGTCCTTTGCCTTACGCGAAATGAAACATAACATCCTAATTAATGAACAACAATTTTCTGTGGGTGGTTGGTAATATTCTTGGTGACCAACTCCTATGTATTATCCTATAATACAATATCTGCACCATCGGCGTGGCTTCACCTCTTTTTGAGACTATTTGTATCATTTTCAATTATTTTCATTTTCATTTTCATTTTCACTTGGTATTAGATTATCTCTATACATTTTATATCGAAAGTATTGTAGTTTTTTTTACCTATTTACGATGTCACATTGTGTTGATCACTTAATAAAACTATTTAATCTAAACATAAACATAACAACAACACTGTAGACAACATGAAAGTTGACCGAAGTGAGAGATTAATGTACCTTCGCTTGCCGGTCAATCGGTCAGTCAGGGCTTACCGTCCATAGATGCTATAGGGCTGCCAACATAATAATTTCCAAATATTGTGATCCTTGAGAACGAACAAAGAATTTGTAAACAAATTGACAAACATAGTTTCCGTAACCAATAACATAGGTTAGGGATAATAAGTATCCTACAGGTTAATCTAGGGTATCTAATCTATTCTACCTATATGCCAAACTTCAACAAAATATGTTCAGTAATTTTTCCTTGAAATTCACATACTTTCGTATTAATAATATTAGTAGTATTATTTGAATCTGTTCATCTTTTGATATTCTTCATATAAAAACAACATTTACTAATACTATTGTTTTATACTCGTTCAGTATATTTCAAAACCACCAACTAAGAAAGTTTACTCTCCTTTAATTAAATATCTTTTTAACTGATTTAAAGTAATATATGATGTATCCTCCTTAAGACGTCACTCCTATACGTCGCCAGTACACCCTCTTATTCCCGTTTGTCATATGTACTTATCTTTTCACCCATTTTCGAAGACACCAGTCCCACAAACCTTTTTGTTCGTTAAATAAGTAATGTCCGACAGCCCTGAGATCTCCGAATATAATATATGTACATAATAATAACATATATATATAGGGGTGAATTAGCAAATTGACATGTAATCAACAAAGTTATTCATGAAATATTACACTAGTATTAGCATGCGACGTCGCTTGATTATCATAAACAAGTTCTGCCCTACAATTTCACCCGCGTAGGTTAACTCTACTTATTTAGGTAAATTAAAAAATTTTTTTTTTAAATAAAACTAGTAAAAACAATGAAGTTATGTTATATAGTTTAGCTATGAAATTACCGTAAAAAGTGTATAACATAACTATTAATAGTTAAGCTAGTTAGTTAAATTTTCCTCTTAAGATTTTTTAAATTGGACACACCTTAAACTTGAAGATCTAATAATAATGATACGAAGAGAGAACTTCTATAGCTATTGTAAGTACTTTTTGAGTAACTCTCAATTATTATGTAGGCAATACACGTATACTATATATGTCAGAGAATATAAAGTTACTTTGGTGTAAGTTTGATTAATTAGTATGGCAATATTAATCGTCATAGATAATGCTTTATACCCATAAACATCAATGTTAAGTTATGCCGAATGTCATGAGTTGTAAACTGTCAGTAGTGCGTCCGGGAGCGGCGCCTGTGCGAGTTGTGCGCACTGATTGTTAGCAATGCAACATGGAATATTGATAATTAACTTAATCTTGATGATTCTCTAACATTTATATAGGTATGTAAGTGTAAAAAGCACGTTCTTGTACTCGATAACACGCACACAAGCCCACCGATAATGTTGCTGCTATAAAAAATTTACGAAAAACATATTTTGTTAGCAGTAACGATCTATGTAGTAAGACAAAATGTCTACGTTAAAATGGCTTCACTTTGCGTGCTCATACTGCGGTTCTAGGTGTTATTATTCTATGGTAGGTATAATCTTAGTAAACATTATAATTATTGTACTACATTTATTCGTGTTCGTGAGTTGTTCTTCAACTAAATTCTTCATACAACCTTTAATATTTTCGACGTCAATTAAGAATGATATTTAAAATTTTATTAAAGTAATTTGTACCAATTAAGCTATTATGCGAAATGTATCTATTCGAACATTCAATTCGTTAACAAAGAAGAGTTTATTGCTCTTTGACTGATTGATTATAATAAATATTCGCTTATAATTTATTGTAACATACAAACAAATCATGCTTTCGTTTCGTAATGTATTAAATAAATTAGAAAAAACACTACTATATTTTAATAGAATAGTTTTAATGTTTTATATACAGTAATATATATTTCTATATATTGACATAAAACTTGTTTACGATTAAACAAAATAGTGTCCTGTCAATTACCTCTTATAACTTTTAAATATAATGTCTGCTAGTAAATTAGCTTGAAATTGATTTTATACATAGATAAAGGTAAATTTTATGATAATATCGTCTATCGTCAATTAGAGAACATTTGCACCAGCCTACGCAAAAAGCGTGAAATTGGTAAGGACATAATAACAGTTTTGATATAATGACTTTTAAAAAGAGTACGAACTCACCAGAAAAATAGGAACTTGTCTCTCCGTAATAACGTCAATGAGGGTTACCAATAGGTTATTTGATTGTAAAACATGTTGAAAACGTTTTTCTGCATACCATGAATCAAATATCATGAAACTACTAATACCTTTTTTTGGCAAATATATAACGGATAACTTTTCTTTTTTGAAACTATACCCTGACCCCAGAAAGATACAAATATATTGTTCGCAAAAGGCAGTTGTATTAGCGCTGTATTAATCGGTACGCTAAAATAGATCATCGAACTCTATTGTAATGTTTCTATTCAATTATACGATATAATATCCTCTCTTCGCATGTCGGCTAATGCAACCAAAGGTTATAATGCAATGCAATCGAGTTTGATAAACACGCCGTGTTTACCTACGCGTATGAATTCCCGCTACGCTCTATCATCGAATTTCCTACAATCGATAAACCCTTTTACGCAAATAGCGTATTGAGTATTCAACTATGTCCCTATAATATCACCATTTTCGCCATATGCCGGTTAAATGGGATAGATCAGGTAACTCCGTGCGTTGCTTGAATGTAATCGTTGGCTCCGAAAGTTTTTTGATAGATAGTTTACGCGTATCAAGCAAAAATTATGAGCCATTTACTTTGATAACATATAGCTGAATAGCGCGCTTCTCACCGATTCAAATCTTTATATGACGCGTCTATTTGAACTAGCTTGCATAGTAATGTAACGAATTGAATGTGAAGCAGACAATACTTCTAACAAAGGCGGTCGTTAGATAATGTTTGGGTAAACAAAGCTCCTTCCTATATTTGGTTGTTAGCAGACTGACGTTCCAATTCAGTCGTACAGGCATTTGCTTACCCGCCGGCATAATGCAATGATATCAACAGTGAGCGTTGCGAGCCTGCTACTGTTTAGTGTTTATCAAGCCACAGATCAGTGGGCAGATGTGATACGGGAGATGAAGTGGTCGCAACTTTGATTGAAAGGAAACGTCGTCCTTAGCAACTGTCACTGTAACATCAGTTTAAGATATAAAAGAGTTTAAAAGATTAAACCGTGATACCAATATATTTTTGTAATCATACCCAATATATTACAAATTGTTTCGTATCACAATAAATGTAAGTCGAAACCTCATTAATGATATTAACAATGCGAACCTTACCTATTCAAATCACCTATTCGTATAATAAGAATAAAATACTAAAACATCTTTCTCTTAGTTAGATACAAATAATTCTAAATTTAACAATTCATGAATTTTGCCATTCTATATATAAAATTTGCGTATAAAATCACACAAAATATTAAAGTATTAGTCTTTGAGTATTCTACTGACCATTTGCGGACCGAGTTCCCCGGAGAGCCGTGAACATAATGCGCAAAACGGCGCATAGTTAAAGGAAAATTGGAGTGGAACATTGTCTTCCGATTAGATTTTATATTCTCATATCGACCTAGGCTTTAGCCTTTTGCTACGGATGGCAGATTGTATCGATTTAATGCCTCGACTTATTGGTACCTATTTAGATACATCTAATAGTTTAAGTTAGAAATTCGAAAGTACTATTTGTTTGTCCGTTACAATTTCATTTCTAAGCTTTTTATTTCTTTATAGAGAGAGTATTAGCTAAGAAAATGACATAAGTTCAACGAAATTAAATATCGAACACAAGCTATTTGAATTAGGTACTATAATATGTACTTGAATAATGAGTTTCTTTGTAACTTAATATTGGGAAATGGGGTGTATAAGATCGGCGAAGTTAAAATATTTTCAGCAAAAAACAAGCTAAATTACGAGCTAATTTCGACCATCGTGCGATCGTTACGAAACTTTTATAATCTAGCTATATAAATCAAACTTCTTACAATTTCATACAGCCAGTTTTCTAATCATTTTTATTTTATACGGCAGTTTATTTTTATGAGGACGTTAGAACAATAGTTAAAAAGGTTCTCCGTCTTTATATACCGGGATTTACTTAGTCTGAAGTCGGCAGACGGCCTTATGGCACGTAAGACAATAAAAAATAAGTCCCGTTGAGATTGTCGGATAACGTATAAAAATTCCATTTACTATTTGTCCCGTAGACTGTCAATGACCGCTACTATGGTCAAGATAGCACCAAAATTATTTCTACACCAAAACTTTGCATTAAGCGGAGCTAAAACTTAAAAGACGACAAAAATATTAAGAACGATTGACAATTATTAATCTTTACTAGCGTAGTTTGAACGCGAAAATTTGGTGTTCGAATATTATTAATACAAGTACTAAAAATAACAGACGGATATATTTTAGTTTGTGTAGGTATCTTTAACAATCGGAAATTACATGGCAATGAATAAACATATTGGTACAGTAGCTCGAAACACAAGAAAACAATTTTGACTCGTGTGATATAATAATTAATTGTAATAATTCTGCAATTTATATCTGTTTATGTTATAATAATGCATATTATGTTTTCACTAAATGAGTATAGTTGTAATAAGTATAATGCTTCTATAATTGACGAATTATTGCTAAATATTGTGTCTGTGGCAAATGTCATGATTTGAATGTTTTGTCTCGCTCAATCACTTGTCACCGCGGTTTTTGAAGAATAAGCGGGAGCGTCACTCGTAAAAGTTAAAACAGAAAATGTTTGTATTCTATATGATAAATGTGTTAAATAAAATATAATAGTTAAAGTTCTGCCGTGTCAAAGAAAAGTGATTGTATTCTATAAGATAAATGTGTTAAATAAATATAATAGTTAAAGCTTGGTTGTT
>DWAJ01004144.1:0-13459 GCA_018238005.1 Eurema mandarina
ACTTTTTGCTTTTAGCTAGGTCGTAGTCATCTACGAGTATGTATTTAGTTTTGTTGAGGAGTAAGTTATTTTGAAAGCCGTTTGTGACGCTTTTAGCCTATCTGATATCGTTAGGCAGAAATGATAGCCACTCTTCTGCTTCTGCTTCTGCTCTTGTGTCTGCTAAAAATATAAAAGGTCGTTCGTAAATAACACTTCAGGACGCTAACATCAGTAGGTACTTCGCTACTAATTACGCTCTGCCGAGCTTACGTTATGGCAACTAGATCACTAGACAACTGATGTATAAGTATACATATTTTTATTTTCGAAAAACATACATATAATACAGACCTCATAAAATTTACATTTGTATCTGTAAATTTAAAATGATTTTTTCCCGTGCAAGATTTGAATCCTTTAGCGTCGATGGCAGTTGATATAGGTCGCGTCACGAATGTTTAGCGCTGGACGAGAATAGTTGCGCATCGGTAGAATCGCGCTTGTAATTGACGTATTGGTGCGAGAAAGACAACACGACTGGGACAACCAATCAACGCTCGCGCACCCGACGATCACGCGCCCCGCGCGCCTTGTCGTCCCATCGATACCTTATTTTTGACTTCTGCGCAGATTTCGTTCAGCGCTAAAGATTCGTAACGCGACCTATACCACTGTACCGATCGGTTGTTCTTGAATTAAACCTAACAATAATTACTCACAGGTGAACGTGAACGTTAAAAATAATCTTCTCGAAGTATCAGCGACGCACGAAGTGACAGCGGATAATAAGACTACCTTGAGGGAGTATCGGAGGGAGTTTCGGCTGCCCAAGGGAGTGGATCCGGAGAGGATAGTGTCCTCCCTCACGAGGGAGGGAGTGCTGCTGGTCCAAGCCCCCTTCCCTCCCGTGCAGAATGCTCCTTTAGCTATCAAATAAAGGATTTTACTGACTGTGTTGACTTTCAATAGTACTGTACAGTAATCATTTATTTCAAGAATCGTTAAGGAGTGGTACTGTCTTTCTGCTTCGGTCTTTCCCAGGGACTTAGGACAGATTCAACAAAATCTTTTTAAGGTTAGAGTGAATAGGCTACAAAGCAGAGATATTTAGACCGCATCTCGCTTACGATCGTGCCAGATTGAGGCTGCTTATTTATCATAAAAAAGTGTTCTTGTACATGTATAAATTTGTCTGAATTGTTAAAAAAATAATATTCTTAGTACGTACCTATACTTTTTGTTTTTGGTTGAACAAAAAAATCTCTAAATAGAGCAAACTTTGGACCAAATAACGATTATTTTACGGTCTGACAGACCAAAGGCAAAGCCTACGAAAATATAGTAATTATCTCAATTATAACTATTAATTCACATTAGTTTCCGTAATGAATCATTACGATGGGGTCGTAATGATTTTCTGTCGGTTTTAGTGGGGTGTGTATGACCTGCTGATTAAATTATTACCGATATTAGATTAAGACTTAATCTCGTATTAGTGAAATCACCCCTTTGTTTGTATCAAATTATTATTATTAGACGAAATTTCGTTCAATATCGACTTTATAGTTGTATGTGTGTGTGTGTGTGTGTGTGTAAGGTGTTTGATTTTTGTATGGGAGGGTAATCGTTCGGTCTACTGGACCAGTTTATTTTTTTTTACTACACAGAGTTATTCGTGATATTCGTAAATGTTAGATTGTAAAACGCAGCCAGAGAATATATTTTTTACCTAAATTATTTGTACTCCTTTTAAATAGGAAATGAATAGAACACACACTGCGTAATTGTCTCAAAACGTTTGCTTCTGCAAATTGTGCTTTATTTAGAAGTCAAGATACTAAGCATGTCATAGAAAAATGTACCAGAAAAAAATTATGCCATAAAAAACTCCTATCAAACCTCCTTTGTTTCCGCCAAAAATACGTCACACCCATACCTACCAACCTTGAAACATGAACATCATTTAGCAGCACGTTGGCAGTACTTGCGTCATAGCACAGATAATTCAGCAATCAAGCTAGATGGTTCTTCTGGGAAGCGATGCGGCGGTTGCCATGGCAACGTGTCGCATCAACACACTACACAGATACGTGTGAAAATACAGGTGGAGAAAGGCCGGGAATACACTTGGAATTAAGTTAAAAAAAACAAACAACTTAATAAAAGAACTAGCTTTTTACTGCGCATTCACTCGTGGATTTTAAGATAGAGGTTTTAATGGTGGTATTTTTTTGACTATTCTTAGCTTAGGAGATGATTTTTGTTGTAATAGGACTATTACGTGGTATTTTTTTGACTATTCTTAGCTTAAGAGATGATTTTTGTTGTAATAGTCGTCAATAGTCGTCTTACATTTATTAAATTCCTTCATAGCCATGTATATCACCATAGTATGTAAAATTTTGAGCGTTTAAAAAGTTAGCAGTAGTTGACCGTACTTCTTTTTAAAGGTCAGCAACACCACACTTCAGGAGCGATGATGACAACTTTCTATTAGGTGACTCACCTGCTTGAATGTAGTTATTTTTGAAATAATGCATAATATACATACAAGTTAATAAACATATAGATTGAAAAAAGATTTTTGACTTTATATATAAACATACTTTCGAATTCTTCTAACAATATAATTAATAGCCTTAATTTTTTTTTTTTAATTGTTTTGTGTGCAATTATCTTTATTAATCTTTTGTATGTGTTAGTGCTGTTTATCTTCAATGTTGTCATACAAACATAATACCACTTTACATCCTACAATTTAATACACTTTTCATTAATCTATAATCTATACCATACCTATATATATACGACTAAGCTATATACGACTAGCCGTTGCTCGCGACTTCGTCCCCGTCGTTTTGTTTTACCATTATTTCTTCGCTTCTATTAATCGCAGCGTAATGCTAAATATATAGTCAATTCAATAAAAAAATAAACTTTTAATTTGAACCAGGAGTTCCTGAGTTTTAGCGCGTTCAATAAAACAAACAAACAAACTCTTCAACTTTATAATATTAGTATAGATATTGCTTTTATTAAAATTTACAAATTTTTGCCAGCTTTAAAGTAACTTTAAAAGTCGCGTGTTAAGTATTTCTGTATGTTTTATTATTTTAAATTTTCATTCGTCAATCAATATAATTGACAATATATTACAATTCCAAAAGCACTATAGCTAGCCATAAAAAAGTAATAGTTCGATTTTCAAACCGCCATAGCATAGATTATAAACAAGTACAGATGTAAGATGGCCGAGTGACTTCCGCAGGGGATAACCTCATTTCCGCTTTGGGGTGTGGGGTGCAGTTACTATGACGACCAGTGTTACCATATTTATGTTATTACATCTCTACGTAAATCGCTACACCACAAGCTACCTCCGAATCCTACTAATATTATAACTATTGATGTATGTTTGTTATTCTGTCACGCAAAAACGGCTTCACCGATTTAGTTGAAATTTAGTATGTAGATAGGTGATACCCTGGATTAACACATAGGATACTTTATATCCCGGTATTGCCCGGTATTGAGAGTAGGAACTACGCGGGTTAAACCGCGGGGCATAGCTAGTAATAATTAAAATAAGTAAAACTACTTGCCTTAGATTTCAAATATCATTTAACTATGTTCAGAAAGTTTCAGTTAAACTTAGGTAATTTAATGAAAAAGTCCCCCAACCTTATTTCAACTCTCAATAATAGAGGTTTCATTTTATTACAGAACAGGTAGATCATAGTTTTTAGCGTTTATTTTCTGTAGAAACTGCCTCCCAAACCCGTGGTAAATGCTCGTTTTATAATACCATTAGGACTTAAAAGTCTTACTATATGTAGCCTAGTATAATACAGATTTTCGACTTTGACTTTGACTTTGAAACGTAAAAGTCTTGGTCGATCTGTTTGTTCATAATTAAAACCTAACGCCAGCACATTAAGAAGGCATATAAATAGCAAAATTATAATTGTTTCAAAGCTTCGTGACTTCGAACGACCGCTTCCGCCTATTGTCAAACTAGTAGGATTTAATCATTTAATAGCTCAGAGAAATATACCTCTCTCGACATTAGACATCAGAGTTTCCTGCCGGTTCTTTTCTGTAGAGACTTCTTTCCGAATCAGTGATAAATTAATATAACATTTTTATATAATATCATGACAAAAAGTGTTACTATGTAGTAGGTAGCCTAGCTGAATAGAAATATATTTGGCTTTGAATTTGACTAACAAAATAATTATATTTTACAAACGCGAATGTTTTCAAAAACTATTCAATTCCATTGAACTCGTTATCCCGTTTTTACCCTGGGAAAGAAAACTACCTTCTTACCATCGTAAATAAGTTGAAGCTCTTTCGCTTTAATCAGCTTGTAATTTTCAACCAATACGGAAATTCTTGAATAATTGTACAAGATTTGTCATGAATTTATACGCGGTTCATGTTTATAATATAAACAGTTATTCAATTAATTACAAAATGTGTAACATTTACTTTCCAAAAACTGGATTGAAAACTCCGTACAATACATAACTTAATAATAACATAAATATTTAATCGTTAGGTTGAATGTTTAAATACAGACATCATTACATAATGTATCATTTTTCTCTTGTATGTATTCGTAGCTTATAAGTTCAATACATACATTAGGGACTTTGTACATATGAGAGCTTCAGAATAGAGTTTTACATTCTTCTTAGATCAATTGTTATTATATGTAGGTAGGTTCCTCTCTTCCTTACGTTAAACTAGTCGTGCTCTGCGGTTTTCCCCGCATTATACACAAAAATCTTCCTCTTTATCGATAGTATAAAATTGATAGTATAAAATTAAGTCGCTTTCCCGTAACTGTCTCTATGTATGCTTAGATCTTTAAAACTACGCAACGGATTTTGATGCGGTTTATTCAATACAAATAGTAATTTAAGAAGAAGGTTGATATGTATAATACATTCACCATATATGCCTGGAAAGTCAGAGAATTTCGTAGTAACCTGAGACATAAGCCTATAGACTTCTCGACTAAAAAAAATAGTTTCTGCCGACATTTTTTTATTTATTTACAATTAACAATTGTTTACTATTTTTACAGATAATTCTTGCAATACAATAGTGAATACTTAATTTTTAATACATAATAATTATTTTAAACTTACATATAGTACATTTTTTACACATTTATATAGCTATTGAAGAAGCAGAAACGCTACTTTTTTTTATAACATAGGGGGCAAACGAGGCGAGCCATCTGATGGAAAGTGGTCATCGCCGTCCATCAACACTCGCAGAGCTTGACAGCTCTAGAGTGAGGCCGACCTTTTAAAAAGATGTACGCTCTCTTCTTGAAGCACCAAGTCGTAACTCATCGGAAATACTGCACGAGAGAGCTGATTCCACAAGGTTGAAAGCGATCTATATGAAACCGGCACATAATTATGATAATATTATGTATAATTCTATATGTTTTGACTGCGGCTCGTGCCACATTAAACACGAACGCCCAAAGAATAATACATCGCATTACAATAAGCATGAAATTTTCATACAATTGCCAACGCGTTAGTAAACTTGGCCATTTCTTTATTGTTCGAACAATTGATATCGATTTAAATGCTTTATCGGTTATCCGGAATGGTGTTTCATTTACGGGTATATTAAGAGATATACATATATTGTTACTTATGAAGTGTAAATAAATGTAATACAGAAAATTAATGGATATGCTTTTTGATGGAAATGCTCGGAATAATTTCGGATGTTCAACGTCAAAAATTCTTTACTATGCAGGCAAAATATAAAACGTCTCTTCTTTATTAATAAATATATTTTTCGAGACAATGTGTAGATCTGACTACGTACGAATCAAAGTTTTCAGTAGTTATGTGTAGTCTATGTTATCCAATTGTTTAATCAAATTCATAGGATTAATTCGGAACCCTATTTTATGGATGTAAAAATATGATATTAATAACAGTGAATACATTGAAGACAAAAACGCTTGGAATGGGATAAATATATAAATGCATTTAAACCTTTTTCATGACTTAATATTGTAATAGTTGAGTTTTTGTTTACATTTTTAAACTGTATCTTCTTATTTTTAAAAGAGCAACTATCAGAATTTCTTGCCAGTTTTTTTTCTGTAGAAACTGACTCCAGAACCGGTGGCAAATGTTTTGTAATACCATGACGATTCAAGTGTTACTATATTGTGTAGCCTAGTTGAATAAAGATACTTCTGACTTTGACTTTGACTTAGTTGAGGTCATTAACCTTAAAAATACATAATACTTGGGATAAAGGTTTAAGCGGGTAATAAAGCGGAAAATAGCTAGTAGCATTAAAAGAGTAACGTTTTTATTTCATTGACACAACATGGCGCAAACCGTCGCGTCGGCTAACGGAGGCGCCAACTGTCTTGAAGAAAGCGACGCGTGCGCAGCATAGACTTACTTATATTTAGACAGTTCTTTTAAATTCAGTTTTAAATTTAATATTTTTAATATTGTTGTATGCTAGTTATTTAATTAATTGAGTATAAAAGGATATATTTACATTTTTTTTGAATAGATATTTTTTTAAATACATTTGTTGTCTGAGCTTGAAATATAGTTTTTTCGAAAAGAATCTACGAAGATGCCCTCAAGGCGGTAAGACGGAATATAGTGTGGTTTTGGACAGTGCAAATCTGACATAACCCATACTACATTTCCAGAGGCCAATAGGTACACTTATATAGGTATGTTTTTTTTTATATATAAATATCTGTGTATAATAAGTCAGTGCTATTATATTGAATCCATCTACACTTACATTATAAAGGCGAACTTTGTCAGTGAGTATGTTTGTAACTTCTTTACGTCCAAACGACTGTGGCGATTTTAATAAAATTTCGCATGGAGTTAACTGAAACCCTGCATTAACACACAGGCTACTTTTACTGCAGAAAAATAGGCAATTAATTTTCCTATTTAAGTATCACTTCGTTAGGCATAATGTTAATTATCCTTTTTTGGTTTTTTATATAGCATATGACACTCAGCAATAACGTGTCTATTGGTGAAAGAAATTTTAAAATTGGTTCAGTAGATCCCGAGATTACCCCTTACAATGTAACAAACACAAAAACGTTACTTCTTTAAAATATGTATTAGTATAGATGTATAAAAATGTAAGAAAATATGATAATGGTAGCTCTAAACATTGTAAGGGCTACACGACAGGTGGTACCTTTGAACTGACCCCTCCGTAAGCCTTATCTTACGACATACTATATCTAACGTTACAGACAGATGACTCAAAAACCATTATAGACAATAATTATCTTTTTTGCGTTCTATATTATCTATGCTACAATCTCCGAACTCTATATTTTCTGCTATTTTTGATGTTTTTAAGTTCTATACTATCTACTGAGCTACATTGTGATTTTTTTTAAGATTTTTATTGTTTATACATTTTCTGTTTTTAATGTCTATGACAACATATTTTACTTTAAACCTTGAAAGATATCTTGGCTTTTCCAAGTTCTAGACTGCAGCCAATATTATCTCTATTCTCTATACCTACAAAATTTCATCAAACTAATTTCAGTGTTTTTTTGCGTTTAATCACAGAGTTGCCAGTATTTAAAGATTAGAACGTTTTGACAGTCACATTTAAAAGTAATTGATAATGTATATTGATATATTTTTATCTTAATTTTACTAGAAAGACATATTAAAAACGATTAATTTATATGTAACAGTTTAAAATTATCTATTAAAAATAACGTTGATATCATATTATCTAGACGAAACGTCATTTTTAAATGACTTGACAAAATATTTAAATTGAACTCGATAATAATAATGTTATTGAAATCATTACTGTCAACTGCTATGTCATTTATTACTTTTTATTTATCGTAACAAGTCATAAATTTTAAATGAGTAATTGTAAGTTCGTTTCTGTATAAGAGTTTTCTTTTAATTTTAGAGCACGCCAAAAATACTATATTTATAATAATATTATATTATAATATAATCTACCAAATGTAACATACATTTATTATAATGAATCATTAATTGATATTAAAAAACGAATATAACATTTCCCCTAAAGCGCGTTATATGAAGCTTAAAAGCATCATTTCAAACAATAGGCAGCCTTGACCCTATTGACCTGTCACGATCAGATAAACTCCATCTCATTACAACCTCTTTGCATTGCAACAAACAATGACAGTAAAAACACTGGCAGCCGGCGAACGAAAAATAAAAAAAGTGACAGCTATCATTCCATTGGCGCGCAATTTAAAAAAAAGTCACGTACGAAGTTGAAGCACAGATAAAATTATCTCAGTTGCGTCTCGAAGCGAGACGATCCTGTAGACAGAGAGGGGAGAAAAATCGCTTAAGTGTAAAAGAGATAAGATACGCATCTCCACGGGAAAATTTGTGCGGCAACGTCGCGTCCACCAATCGCCGGACGTTCGATGTTCCTTTTTGTTTGTTTGAATTCTAATCCCGATTCCCAAAACGATATGTCAGAAACGAGAAAGTCTCAAATTAAATCATTTTTTAAAATTAACTATTTTTAAGACAGCTTACTAGCAAAGTTTATTTTGGTAATATATTATTATAGATATACAAAAAAATGAAAAAAAACTGAACCAAAATTTAAAACCATCTTCATGTCATACAAACTGTTATGTTACCATATCTTGATTCGAATCTTAACTCCAGACATTGGAAAATAATACAGACACACCACAGATAAAGTTGTTTACATGTTGTATGTTGCTATGTATATAGTCATATATTATGTATATGTATGTCTATAAATTACACCACCAACAAATTACTATTTATTGATCAGTACCACAGGTTGCCTGTAAGAAATCACTAATAGTGATAAGGCCGCTTATTGTCAAACTATTTGCTGTAATATTTTATTTCTGGTTTTAAGGTGTATTTCATTATTGACAATAAAGGATTATTATTATTATAATTATTAAAACAAAGTCTATCATTAATTATAATATATTTTTCATTACATAGCTATGTATTATCTGTGACCTTTATTTATTAAATTTGACCCCAAAATAATGGATAATCACCTTAATACCTATTTTTATAAGTAGCTACTATGAGTATAGTTGCATTACTTAAATTTTTGCAAATAAAAACTATGACGCTTAAATTCAACTTTAACTTCGAAGATATTCACATGAATTGCTCCATCTAAAAACGGTAAAATTATAAGTTACAAGATAACGAACAAAGACAGTTGCCCCTCCATTCGCCAGACCGTGACGGACACCTTTCTGGGACCCTTGGAATAGTTGACCTCTATATACCTATACCTGGGTATACCTATATACTGTGTTAGGTATAACATGTTGTGTGGGCGCTGGATGTTGGGAGATTAATACCCTATTATAATATTCTTTTTTTTTTATTAATCCATACTAATATTATAGATGCGAAAGTAACTCTGTCTGTCTGTCTGTCCTTCCATCACGCTTAAACTACTGAACCGATTAAAACGAAATTTGGTACACAGATGGTCTAGAGCCTGGGGAAGGACATAGGCTACTTTTTAACTGGAAAAAAGGGTTAAAAGGGGGGTCGAAGTTTATATAAAAGTCCACGCGGACGGAGTAATTTTGTATATTATGTAAGACAAATTTAACAACCTTCTTATCGGTTCCTCTCTGTAGAACCTTAAATAAGATTATAGTTGAAAGTATATGATCTTATTACGAACCCTGAAACATATATACTTACTACTAGCTGTTGCTCGCGACTCCGTCCGCGATGACTTTCATATGAACTTATATAAACTTACATACCTCACTTATAACCCCTTTTTCCAGTTAAAAGTCTTAAAATCTGTGTACCAAATTTTATTCTAATTAAGTTTTATTGTGATGGAAAGAAAAAAATAAATCTTAAAAGTAGTAACAGATAAATGAAAATAATTTTCGCTATAGTAATTTGTAAGTTACAGTATACTCTTTATCGTAAAACCGGTAACGACTACAAGTTTATCTTTGAAGCTTCCGTTTGAATTAATTAAGAGACAGCAGACGCGTTGGAAATACTTTGTTAGATAAAGTTCAATTTGTTTTTAAATAAAACACTACAATATGTGAGATATGTATATCTATACTAATATATAAAGCTGAAGAGTTTCTTTGTTTGTTTGAACGCGCTAATCTCAGGATCTACTGGTTCGAATTGAAAAATTCTTATTTTTTATTGCATTGACCATTTATCGAGGAATGCTTTAGGCTACATAACATCACGCTGCGACTAATGGGAGCGAAGATATAATGGAAAATATGGAAAAAACGGGGAAAATTATGCATCTTTGAGGGCTTCCTCTGCGTGCGCTACGAAAAAGGTTCAAGATACAAAAATAATATGTATGAAAGAATTATTCCTCTTTAAATGATCTAAAAAAAAGTCCGGGACAGTATATGTCTATCTTCTAAGATTGATTCACTATACCATAATAATAGAAATAGATCCGACGGGGACGAAGTCGCGAGCAACAGCTAGTTGATATATATATGGGAGAAGCCACTGGCTCCTGAAATACAGTTTTACACTAGTTCGGGATCCTATGGGTTCATAGGCTTATATGTATTTAATGTTACTCAAATAAAGAAGTATTATTATTATTATTATATACATTAACAATTAAAGAAGGCATTTGAGATAATTTTTTTTCCAGCTGGTAAGACTTTGCCTAAAAACAAGATAATAAAAGGTAATGTTTCAAACTCAAAAGTGACAATTTTTTTTTTCTGTGATAACGTATCATTTAGACAGGTTAAAACAGAAAATATAATAAGTTTAGAGCGATAACGTGTAGATGGGAGTTAACTAGAGCCCTTTTCATTAATGTAGAAATTATATAAAAATATAATTTTAGATCTCATTTATAGATCTAGTGCTTTGCCTTTAAAATGTTTGTGAATATAAAAATTAACTTATCCTTTTATCAACTAAAAAAGCTGAATTTCATACTCCTGATTACTAAGCATATTTTTGTATAAAATAACGCACTGGCTATTTATAAAAAAACAAAAAAATATATTTGGCCAAATATAAATACGAAAACGGAAAGGCTACGCCCTTCTTATTAATTCATTGTCGCAGTAAATTATGGAAATGTGTCATGTCACATGTGGTGAAAAATTAAACTCAAGGGACTTAAGGGTTTCATACAATTTTTACTAGTGTTTGTAACAACTTATATACTATTACTTAATTAGAAAATATTTCAAATAACTGTATTCCATTACTTAAATGTCAAAATGACATATTGTTTTTTTTTTATAAATCGATGACAGCGTTCCTGTTCGTTTATAGTCTATAACGTATTTTTTTGCATCGGTAATTTCAATTTTTAAATAAAGAATCTATGATATTTTTACTCTTAATTATGTGTGGCGTTGTGACCTTTTCCCGCCTTAACCTTCTCTCCCACCTGACCTTCATAAAACATTTACGGCAAGATGTATCGTTTTTACCTCCCGCCATGTCGAAGCCACTGGCGCGTGAACAAGGGACATATCCTGCCTGCCTCTTGATGATATAAATTGTCTATGCCATACGAGCCTTGCGCCATAAACATCTGGCAGTCCACAGACAAAATGAACTCTAGCCTATGGTCATAGAGTTTATTATTTGTGGCGCGTTATTTTTAAAGATTCGTTCGTGAGAAAGACAGGGTTTTTAGTATGTTGTGCTCCACTGATTTTTCGTTAGATATAACTTGATCTTAGGAGCATTACGAAGTTATGCACAATAGCTTAATAAATTCAGTAGAATACGTTTAAGCTCACACGAAAGCAATTGCAAATACAATCCCACCAAGTACTTTAAACATTAGTTGATATATTAGGACTTGTTTCCTGGAATCTCGTTTTCATACCTAAATAGCTTTTCTTAGTCTAAGAACCTTTTCTTAGATAATTTAACATGAAATGTACCAAAAGAACTTAAAGAATTACGTTGCTTTAAAAATTTTTTATTTTATAGTATTGTCTTGTGTATTGTAAAGACAGAAAGTCAATGAGTAGGGGTTTCTGTTTACGTTTTAATTTTTTACCGTAGTTTAAAAGATTTTGAAAGGTTCTTGCAATTGTAACTATAGAACTTAGCTTATTACTAATAATTATTTAATTATTATGGAATAATTAAATAACCTAACGTTATAACCTTATAAAAAATACAGTTAAAAAATGATTTTTAATTTTGGGTTTAATTTTCTAAATTTTATTTGATATTGTTGTCGTTTATAAAAACATGTGAGTTTTTCGTTTTCTAAGAAAAAATATTGATTGAGTTATTATAAGTGATATTTATTAAAAACTTTTCAATACCAAAAAGCAGATGACAGCACACGTCAGTGTGACATTTACGCGCCAACCGTTTGGTAGGTACGAGCATAGAATAACAACACCTGGAACCGCTGTAAGCATGGGCATTCAGAGTGAAGCCATTTCAAAGTAGACAATTTTGTCTATTTATATACATAGCCGCAGTGTATCGCATCAAAATGAGTTTTATTTTTAGTAGATTTAAATTTTTCCACATTTATTGGATAATATTTGTAGCAGAAAAATCATCATTGGCTTGTGTGCGTGTCATCCAGTATGAACGTGCTGTTAACACTTACTTATATACAGTTTTGGCTTCACTTACAGCTGACCGATTATTAAGGGACTATCAGTCTATGCGTTATACGTCTATGGGTCCGTATATCCGTGTCGAAGATTTCTCCATTGTATTCGGATTCTGGGTATCAAACGCTGGACCTCCTGAATACTAAGTAGATATAACACTATATGATATTTGCATTCAATAATTCTTGTCCTTATTTTGGTGCTGTGGGTAGAGGACTTACTTTTATTAATTTATTGTGTTTTATTTTATTTAATTACTAGCTGGCCCGGCATAACTATCCTTCTCGGTTTTTTATATAGCCTATGACACTCAGCAATAATGTGGCTTTCCATTGGTGAAATAATTTTTAAAATCGGTTCTGTAGATCCCGAGATTACCTTTTACAATTTAAATACAAACAAAAATTACTTCTTTATAATATTAGTATAAATAAGTTTTCTTATAAAGGTAAGAAACCGAGATACAGAAATAAATAAAGGCACTACAAAAAAACTAGGAGCTAGTCCTCACTATACGCTTATCCAGAAATACTGCCACAAAAATTAGGTACTTTATTCCAAGTGCATAATAAGCCTTTTATTACTTTCTAGAAGCTTTGATTCACCTCGGTATTACCATTCGTAATAAACTGTTTTCCTCATTGTTGTTCCTAATTGTGTCATTCGAAAAAGTCGCAAGCATTGTTAAACCCTGTTTTTTTTTATATAACATAGGGGGCAAACGAGCAGGCGAGCCACCTGATGGAAAGTGGTCATCGCCGCCCATCAACACTCGCGGAGCGCGCACAGCTCTGT
>DWAJ01004145.1:0-13458 GCA_018238005.1 Eurema mandarina
TATACTAAAGCTATGTATGTTTTGCCTGCAAAATATAAATCATAGATATTCTCGCAAAGATCGCATAATTTATTTGCACTCCCGTTAAAATTTTAATTTATCTCCCACTTTGTTACCGACATATTGTGCACACTGACGTCTATAACGCAATGACGCGTCTCATTGTATTGGTTGCTGAATGAAACACGAAACACAATAAATATAGTTTAATTGACAACAATAAACAGAATAGAACAATTAAGAAAATCAATACACAATAAGGTACATTGATTTAATTTAAAACAAATGATAAATTACGAGATTTTAAATACGTCAAATACTAAACTAAAATATGGTTTTAGTATCAATTTATTCTCAGCTACAAAACCTACATAATCGTTAGCGTATTTCATATCTTACTGTCTCTCCATTTTACGCTTGATAATTAAATGTTTTAAAACGCCAAAATTAATATTACGTAGAAACTTCGTAGTTAATTCTGTAATTTCATAATTGAAGTATAGTGTCAAAACACCCAAAGATAATAGAATTCGTACTATGACTTGCTTTTTTTATCTATATTTTCGTTTTATAATACCATATTCGAAATTCAAAATTTAAAAATATTCTTTTTTTTCAGTTGGGAGTGTTCGCGTGGTACGCGTGGGGATCAGGCGGGGTGGCTGCCGCGGCGGGTCCCGTGCCGGTCGACTCCCCACTGGTGTACCGACCAGACCGGCGCAAGGAGCTATGGAGGTTCTTCACCTATAGCGTGGTGCATGCTGGCTGGCTACATCTCGCCTTCAACCTCCTTGTACAGCTAGCGGTAAGTTACATTCACAGTCTTCCATATCACTACTTAGTATAAAACAAAATCGATTTCTCTGACCCTATATCCGTAGGTATGCTTAAATCTTTCAAACTACGCCACCGATTCTCGTGCGGTTTTTTTTTATAAAAAGAGTGATTCAAGAGGAAGCCAGGACGGGTCGTTTGTTTAATTCCTTATATTATAATTACAACTGTTTGTCTTATTCTTTAACAGAAAAAACTGTTAAATTGATTTGATTGAAATTTAATATGCAGAGATTAGGTCCTGAATTACAGGATACTCTTAGCTAGTTTAACCGTTTGGTTGGTTATGGAAATATTTGATATATAACTTAATGATAACTCGATTAGTTATATATTTATTAGTTATTTGAAGTCGTTTGTACATTAAATATTTTGTTACAACAGGTTGGCCTGCCACTAGAAATGGTACACGGCGCCCTCCGCTGCGGAGCGGTCTACCTAGCGGGAGTGTTAGGTGGATCTCTCGCTGCCTCCGTCCTAGACCCAGACGTGTGTCTCGCTGGAGCTTCAGGCGGCGTGTATGCCCTCCTAGCGGCGCACTTGGCCAATGCCTTACTGAACTTCCACGCCATGCGGTATGGAGCAGTCAGGCTGGTCGCCGCGCTTGCCGTCGCCTCGTGCGATGTGGGGTTCGCTGTTCATGCTAGATATACTAAAGTGAGTATAGTATTTCAATTGTATCTTAATATAATTGAATTTGGTTTACAGTTTATATGTATTATACAGTATAAGTATACATAGTATAGTTTTCCTAAATACTGGAATATATATTATGAACGTAACTAGATATTAAAGTACTAAGTGTAATATTACGACGATTCAAAAGTGTTACTATATGTAGCCTAATTGAATAAAGATACTTTTGCTTTTCCTTTGACTAAGTATTTAGAGCTCAGAAGGGTTTTATATTTAAATTTTGATTGGAGTGTTCCTATATGTGTACCGTTATTCTGTTATTCCTAGTTGAATAAGAATATATTCCACTTTAACGTTATACGTATACAACTTTTATACACAACTGTGTGTCCATATGTCCATAGATCTCCTACTCTATAGTCTTCTTCAAACGAAAGCTATAGGTTATGTTTATTCGCAGGAAGCGCCACCAGTTTCGTACGCGGCGCACGTGGCGGGCGCGTTGGCCGGGCTGACTATCGGTCTACTAGTACTGAAGCACGCGCAGCAGCGCCTATGGGAGCGCCTGCTGTGGTGGGCGGCGCTCGGCGCGTACGCAGCGTGCACGCTCTTCGCGGTACTGTACAACGTGTTCAGCGCCCCCATAGACGAGCTACACTACCTCCCCCCGGACCCCCCCGACGCCGGCTTCTGATGAGCGAACCCTACCTCCACACGCCTAGTCAATTTAACGTAGTGTGATAACTTCGAGGGTAGCCCCAACCTCCCCTATTTAACCGCCTACATATTGGATACGCTCCTTATATACGATCATTACTAAAGAGTATGCGTTTAAATTCGCTCTGTTAAAGCCGTATTCTGATGCTTTGAATCTACTAGTTAAGACACGTTCTAGTGTATCCGATATGCGACGGCATATTTGCACAGTTTTCTTTCACGGAGCTCCCTCGCGTTAAGTGTTAAGTAGTGTTAATTGTATCGATAGGTGAACTATTTTTGTACCTACAGCGTCCGTAGTTAGGAGGCGTTACCGCAACACAGTATCCCGGCTGATATCATTGGATGTTCCATTAAACTTTTCAATATAGTAGATTTACATTTACGATATATTTTGATATATTTGTTATCTGTCTAATCTGTGTGAGATATCTGTCTTAATAGTCTGTGTCTTTCTTTATTTATGGTAAATTAAAGATACCTTCCAAACTTAAATATAGAATCGTTTGGTTTTTAATTCAATTGTGCTTGGCTGGTTCGAGCCACGTTTTTTTTTTATTTTCATTTAATTTGGCAAATACAAATCTACTATATAGCATAGTTAATCGAAGTCATAATAATTAAAGGCACATCCAGTCGACATCAGCTTTGTTATGCCCGACACACCAAAGATTAGAATAAATGGCGTCCATAAACCATAATGTTTAATGAAACTAACGTTTTTCATATGGCTATAATCACTTGCTAATGTCCAATCGAATTGCTCACAATCGCAGAACTGATCTTGCATTTAAGACGACAATTGTTTTTGCTCAATCGCAACAATGTTTTAAATGATTCTGCTCAAAAGTGAGTTATTTTTGTTTTCCTAGAATCAATTAATTGTTATTTAAGCTTTGGCTGAAAACAGAACGAGCTGAACAAATTAGTACTAGGTGATGATTGCTCATTTTGTGTTAAGTCTGTTTACAGCGAAATTGTATACTTTATGTGAGCGCTTTAACGGCATTGTACTGCACGTTTTATGACGCATTATGTTTTCATCCATATACATGCTTATAACATGGTACTACACAACTCTCACACATCGATAGTGTATGGAAAGTACCACTAATAATAAATATTGCATCGTTGCACGCTTTGTTTTGTTGTTGGAAAGAGACATTCGCTAACGTCGTGTAGATATCGCGTTATCTCTTTCACACGTTGACACTAATTTTCCATCATCTGTTTAAAGATGACTGACAAGCGTTGCTTTAATCTCTGAAAAATTTAAATAAGCAATGGTCAAAAAATATGCAGTACAATACCGAAATAACGTTGGCTTAAAAAGTATTATTTGCGTACCTCCGGTACGTTTAAGTTAGAAGAAAACCAAGCTTTTCACTAATAGATTTATTGTAATTATATTAATGTGTCTGATTCCTATTATTGTAAATTGATTGTATAATTTTAATTCTAATCAAATAATGTCAGAAACCGACTGATTTTTTGTATAAATTATTATTGCAGTGTTTTCATTTAATTTATTTTTAAATTTATTTTAAGTGTGAATTGAAATAATTCTAATTATGTGATTATATAAAAATAAGAATGCATCTGATTAAAAAATGATTGATGAAAGATACATTTTGTCTTAATTTTCTGACCTTACACTTACATAATATAATAATAGCTTTTGTTTGATAGCGGAAAATTAAATAAAACCGAGACTCCAGAATAAAAAACAAATTTAAATTACATAAATACTTTTCTAGTTTGAGGGTCGAATCTACGACCCTTCGAGCAGAAGGAAGGGAGAACGATAGGGTTTACTCATTATCATAATATAGTCATTAATAAAAGTCAAGGAATTCTATAATTGTTTATTTAACAATCAATAAAGTACATCTGCATTAATAAACAAAAGTATTAACAAAAAGAAAATACATTGTCAAAACCCTGAAATTAGATAACAAATATCAGTATATACCTAACACTAGAATCATTACCGAAAATTTATTTTTTGAGGTAACAAGCACCCATTAACTGTTTTGCGTCTAATATCTTTTAACTCTAATACTGTTTTAGAAGATTTTTATATCTTTAACATATGTTTTAATACAATTATATTATAAATATAATATAGTATGACTAAACAACATTAGCTAGATATATATATCAGATAACAAGTTGCCAAATACACAAGTTTAAATTTTAAGTACTCATAAAAATGAGTCTAGATCTCTTGAAATCTAGTCTGAAGCAGAAATTGTGTTAACCAATAAGATACAAATTACATAGTACATACAAATACATGTCTTTTTTCTATACATTCATTTAATATGAGGGCAACACTCAAACCTCTATATAAATCAAATATAAATTTCAATTATACTTATTCAGTATTGGAATTTGGAATCGAACCAACAACCCTCAGCGGCGAAGGCTGGGGATGTACCACTTTACCAAAGGGGCATCTGCATTAACTAAGCAAAGCACTATTATCAAGCCTCCTAGCTTTGTACTGGATAGAATTTTCTAGAAGTTTAATATTATCTATGTATACTATTGAGCTATATCTCAGTAGTAAAACAATTGCATTATCAATGCTTAATGATGGCAAAAGATGACACCTAGTCGTTTCCTTCACCGGAGTATTCATACATTATGTTAAAACACATACTATGTAGTAATAATATTGCCCAAAACTTGGGTAAATGCTTTAGAAATATGTTCTAAAGAGTCCAACAGTGGCTCTCACCCATAGCGGTGCTTGTCGTTCTTGTAAGTCATTAGTACACTCTGAAGCATATTCATGAAGTTTAGAACATTCATCGTGGAGTCTTGTCTGAAAATTATAATACCATACTTATAGAACATCTTGTCTTTATATATATCTACTGATAAACATTAAATGTCTGAATAAATGGTTAATAATTCAAGCACTCGAGAATGTTTGTGCCCAATGAAGAGATGACAAAATGGGGCCCTCATATCTACTAATGATTTTTGGAATTTGTCTTTGTCTGTTTGTTTGTGCACGCTAATCTCAGAAACAGCTTATCCTATTTAGATGGGGTTTTCAATGATATATTGTGGTAAGCTTCACTTAACATTTAGTGTTTAATTCATGTCAATCGGTTGATAAATAAAAAAGTTATGGCAATTTAAAGAATCTCGTTGAACTCGCTGAACGTTTGTTGGCGCGGGTTAGGCATTTTCAAAAATGTTGCCCAAAGTCACTTTTCTACGCGGGCGAAGTCGCTGGCACAGCTAGTGTCATAATATAAAAGAGCGTGTAAATGACTTTTTTAAATTTTTTATCCTAATTAGCTAAACATTTTTGCCAAGAAAATAACTAAAGAAGTAAAAACAAAGCATACCTGTAAGTCCTTAGACATAGTAAATATGGCGGCCTGTGCTTCGAGATCTCGTCGCACAGATCGCTCGCCCAAGTTAGCAGAACCGACTATTGTTGCCCACGGAACCCCACTGCCGGGAGGGTAGTACCTGAAATTATCAAAATAGACACATATATTTCGATTGTTAAAATCCGCCTATAAAATTTCGCAAATAAATTAACTGTAAATATATAATTGAAGTCTGATTATACAACCCTGTTTCAACATTTTTAATTAAGTAGTAAAAAAGGAAATAAATTTCGCCTACCTACATATGTACAAACATATAATAAGTGCTTATTTCAATATAGTGAAATTGTATAGTAACCACTATATAAAGCCATTTAATAATGTGTTGTATCTGTAAATAAACTTTTACTAACCATAATCCTTTAGCATGAAAAGTCCACCCTGGCCGTTCATATTCTAACATTTGAATTCTACTATCTTGGTTGTATTTTGTGACCTGTTGCCAAAACCTAAAAAATACATATTATTAGTAATCAAACAATTATTATTTTTTTTTTATTTAATTTGAAACTTTCAGAATGAAGTATTTATTCAAATTCAATAGTTTAAGTACAAAATGTAAATTTTTAATATCACTTTTATCTGTTGGTATCATTGCATGAAAAAATATAATAAATACATTTAGGATATGCACATACACATACATCATCAAGTATATAAGAAAAACAGCACATAATAAAAGTAAATAATACATTTGATAATATTTAAAAATGCTAATTATACATATTGCTCAAAAATCTAAACCAAAATGCCTATTAATTACTTTGTTTAGCAATAAAATATTCTAATCCTATTATACTATTATAAAGGCGAAAGTTTGTAAGTATGGATGTATGGATGTATGGATGTTTGTTACTCTTTCACGTAAAAACTACTGAATGGATTTGAATGAAACTTTACCACAATACAGCTTATACATCAGAATAACACATAGGCTACAATTTTTGAGGATTATAAGGGAGGAAAGGGAGGGTCACAGTTTATATGAAAGTCCACGCGAACAGAGTCGCGGGCAATAGCTAGTACTACAATAATTTTAAAGAATTTTCTCAACTTACTCTCTAGCTATAAGAGAATATGCATGTGGAATCCCACCAGCTGGACCGGCAGCACCCATAAAGCCATTTGCCTGGAAAATTTGTGGTTCATTTGAATATTAATATGACCAGACCAGATGCTAGAAGTTCAGCCAATATGTTCTAGTAATGTTTTATGTACAATTCAATTATACCATTTAAATAGCAAATCAAATAAATGATTAGTGTTTTAACATTTAAAATTTATTTTATGGCTCAATCTTAACTGTCTTACTTCACTTAATTAATTTAAAAAAGTTTGAATTTTCACTACTAATAGACATTAAACTAAATGGCTTTTTTCACTACCTTTTAATAATATGATTTTCAATATGAATCTAATTTTACTTACATTAGGATGTGCCATCAACAAACTAATATTTGCTTTACAGTCTGTTAGCAGTGTGTCAGCATATTTTTGCGTCAAATTAAAGTATCCCGTAGCTAATTTTAGGCTTGATCCTGTCGGAACTGATTCTAGGAAGGTACATGTAGCCTTTTCATCTTGATTTATATTGAATTCGCCCATTTGAATGAGTGGAAAAACCCAAGTATCTGTCTCCTTTACATCTGTAAACCAAAATTGATTTATAGAGATACATACTATATAAAGCTTGAATGATAACAAAAAACTAAAAAGATACTCTTGACTTTTACTTTTGACTTTGACTTTAAAGGAACACATAATACCCTTAACAGCAATTATAAAATATTCAATAACTTATTTAAATGGGCCTAAGTTCTATCTATATAATATATTATATCTTAATCTTAACATCACTTTAAAACACTACCTGATAGGATTCTATAAATGGTTGGCAAAAATGATTTACTTAAATGTAATTTTAATGATTTTTAAGTTTGACAGGTAACTAAGAGAAGAAAGGATAAAGAACACGTGGGCTTTCTGAGATCCCAATTTAAAAAAAAAACAATAACATCTCTACTTTAGTTTGATAACACTTTCCTATGTTATAGTACCACCTAGGTACTAACTGATTCCTGACCCTATTTGGCCTAGCAGTAGATGCTGCTCTAGCAACTAGCTAATACTTAAACTTACTCTCGGCTGCAGATATTTTAGCATGTTGCTGCTCCTTCCATCTATGTATTAACTGCTTGACATTCCTATGAAGATTTTTAATCATAACATCCTTAGTCATTTTCTCTATATGAGTATCATATTTCTCTTGCTTACTAAATCTTGTCACTTCATCTATAAATATTTGGACACATTTTAAATAGGGTTATCACTATTAGAGGAGCTATCAGTTATAAATGCAATTTTTGCACTTGATGTTTAAAATTAATTAGTAAAAATAAAAAAAACATATATTAAAATTTACAATTAAAAATAAGGTTAAAGATTACTCATCCATTACCTTATTTTTAAAGCTTATTGAAAAAAATGAATAAAGAAAACTATAAATGAAATGTTGCATAAAACAAAATAAACATAAATGTAAACTTACTGTATTCCTACCTATTAGGTCACAATAAAAATTTGCGAGATCTTCATCTTCAATTTCAATGTAGCGGTCCTGTCTCTCTTTAAAATAATCATTAGAACAATTTGCGCCACTCAATATTACTGAGTTATCTGAGATATACAATTTCATGTGTTGTAGCCCTACGATTTCATTATAACGCGATGGTAGCGCTTTCGACCAGGAAGCTTGGAGTCTTGGGGTTTGGAACAATGCTAAATTGCACTTCTCAGACGTACCGTTAGTAAGCTGTCTAAACAACGTTCGCGAGTTTATTTCGCCCCGTGTACCCCTCTGATAGTCAAGTAGAAAATTTAAATTAACATTGTTCAATTTCACGTTATCAACTGTAACCTCTAATAACTTCTTTTCTAAATCGCCAGTTCCTATATACAGGCTTGCTACGGATATCCTTCGTTTGGCACTACGAAACCTTTCATATAGAGTATTATAAAACTGTTTCGGGTCAGTTATGATATTTATATTTGATGCAGAAACGGGAAAACAGGGTGATAAGTTATATATCCAGTTAAATGGCTGCAATTCCGTAAGTTTAAAGCGGAGTGTCATTTTTAGTATGTTAACACATGGGATTACAAATAATTAACCGCGTCCAAAGTAATAATTTGTGTTTTCTGTAAAATTTTAATGAACAATTTACTATTTTATAATTTTAAATTATCAGCTGAAAAGTGAAAACAAATGTCACACTAAACCTGAAGTTTGAACCTTTCAATTTTTATTATCTTGTACGTCAACGTCAAACTCGATACATTTTTAATCATTTTTTTAAGATTTAAGTTGAAAGTAATTGAATGAATTATATAAAATTTATTTTTAAAAATTAATAAATCTGAAATAATTGTAATTAATATATATTTTAAAACAATACAAATCATAATATGATAAAAAGAAATAATTGATGAGTGATAACTAATAGAAACGTAGTGTCATTGTGATTACTACTATTTTAATTTTCAAAGTACACATTTTTTATCTCGTTCACACTCATTAAAATTTGTATATTTTCATCCTTCTAACTTCTCATTACGAAAATACGAAGTGAGAACTTGCAGATAACAACTTTACGAACTTTATCAAACTCAGTATCAAAGTTCAGCTGCCTATTCGTATTCGGTGACTGAGTTGAGCATCTACATATTGCCGGATTTATTTTTGAGCAAACCAAGAAATGGCTTCGGTTGCTGGTCTGACACGCTTAGTTTTAGGAAAAAATGTATTTAATGGAAGCCGTGCGGTGGCAAATGCTGGTCTTATAAAGTTTTACAGTACAGGTAACTATATGTACAATAATTTAAATATTCTTATTTTAATAACCTCCTCATTCGTCGGCATATCACATTAGCAGAAAAAGTAGTTCCATGCATAAATACCTTTGTTGTTTTAATGCATTTATGCCGGTTTTTCAACATGTAGTTTTTTTATTGTTTTTCGCTAGCATTATTTTTAACTGTTACTATCTCCTTGCACATGTCTATTGCCTATGTTCTTTCTCAGGCTCTAGACCACCTGTGTACCGAATGTCGTTCTAATGGGCTCAGTAAATTTAGCGTGATGGAAAGACAGACAGACAGACAGACATAGTTACTTTAACATTTATAATATTAGTATTGTTGTATCTATGTATATATGTATATATGGCTCGCCTGCTTGTTTGCCTCTTGTTTATAGAAGATGTAGAAAAAAGTTTATGCACTTATATTTATAGTTATATAAAACCAAGAAAAAAACTAAATTAAATGTAAAATGAAGCCATATGGAAGTCATGACTGACAGCAACTTTTCTTTGCTGTATAAATATAAAAAAATTAGTTATGTGGAAAAGTTCCATAGTTTAGTAAAAAGTCTATATATAGGTAATATAAAATCAAACTAAACCTATTGATGAAAATGAGAAAACATGCCTTAAATTATGTAACAAATTCCACAATTAATCTTCTCATACATTTTTATATGAGAAATAATAATGTATGTGTGTAATTTTGTTGTTGACAACAAAATTTTCATTTAAATTAATTTTTGAAATCCAGTAAATTAAAAAAAAACTCATAATTTGAAAAACTAGTTTAAGCATAATATATAGTTGTTGCTAAGTCAACTTTGTGTATAAATTCAAGTGTAAATATTAGATCTCTCATCTTATCACTCATTTGATTGTGAATTTTTAAAATGTTTATTTTCTTATCAAATCGTAAATGCTTATATAATGTTTATACATTATTATCATCATGCTCCATATTTAATACTATCTTGTAATTTTCAGTTGTTTTGTTATAAGTTAAATAATTGCACACTAAATGGCCTTATTACAAGAGGTTTCAGTGAAAAATTGACTTAACATATTGCTTATTCTAAGTAATTAAATGATTTCTTTGAGTAACATAAATATATTTTGATTATGGTGACTGCAAGTATACTATATTAATCACCATGTGTACAGCCTTTAACATTACTATACAAACAATCCTTTAAAAAACAGGATATGAACCACCTAGAGATAGCCTATTGGAAAAAGTTTTAATAAGTACTAATGTCCAAATTTATGTTTTTTTCCATCAATAGTGGTCTCATATACTGCGAAATGCATATAATAAATTATTATAAAAAATTTTAGCACCCCAGTATGAAAACATCAAAGTTGAAGTTGTGGGAGAGAAGAAAAATGTAGGTATCATACAGTTGCATCGTCCTAAAGCTCTGAATGCCCTCTGCAAACCCCTCTTCCAAGAGATTGGTAAAGCTGTCAAGGACTTTGATAAGGATGATAAAATTGCAGCTATTATTATAACTGGTAAGTAAAAAAAACAGTAAATCTAAAGATTTTCTACTTACATTTATACTAATATTTAAAGAGAAAAAAATAATAAACAGTTGAATTCTCAGCTCTGCTTAGCATGGCTTAGGTTATTCATTTCGACCGTATAGGTATATGTTTTTTTTTTAATACAAAAACACTTTTGTTGAGTAAGTATTACCATTGCACTACACAGTCTTTATTTCTATTCATATTTGTAAAGTTGAAAGTTTAATTTTAAAATGTCTTTTTGTTCATCACTTAAGATGTAAAAATTAACTTTAAGGTAACGAAAAAGCCTTCGCTGCTGGTGCTGATATAAAGGAAATGCAAAATAACACATACAGCGCAAACAATAAAGCTGGTTTCTTGCAAGAATGGGAAGACGTCTCTAACTGTGGCAAACCTATTATTGCTGCTGTAAATGGTTTTGCTGTAAGTTTAACACATATAACTTTTTAGTTTCGCACCATTAGCTTTACATACTCAATACTATTTTAAAACTGGTTCTTTAATGTGCACCCATACACATCAGGAAAACCTAACGTAAACCTCCTGCTTAGTAGCCAGAAATAAAAAAGTCCTAACTATAATCTGTTAACTATAATTCGATAATATCATCATTTATTAGATAAGTAAAAGGTTATCTATCTAATAAATGATGATAATATCGAAAGTGTAACTGACATTTGTTTTCTAATATTAATACATGATTTTTAGCTCGGAGGTGGCTGTGAATTGGCCATGCTCTGTGATATAATCTACGCTGGTGAGAAAGCAAAGTTCGGTCAGCCCGAAATTAACATTGGTACAATCCCTGGAGCTGGTGGCACCCAACGTCTCCCTCGCTACGTGGGCAAGTCTAAGGCAATGGAGATTGTCCTTACTGGCAACTTCATTGATGCTCATGAAGCTGAGAAAATGGGTAAGAGAACAATAAAGTTAAAGCTCTACTTAGAACACTATCGTCATGGATATTCAAATGTTTTGATACCGCTCACCAATTAATGGTGGTTGAAAAGAATAAGACCATACATTAGTTTAAACTAGTTAAAATTGTCGTAGATAGTGTTCGGAGTAGAGCTTCTGAAGTGATTTTTTTATACGAAATATTGTTTTTATAAGCATTGTTTTGTATTGGTACTATTTTCCATAAAGCTGAGTAATTTACGATATATAATAATACTGAGAAATTTTAATATATTTTAAGAAGCTACCAGAATTACCAGGTGTAATCACTACAAGTACTTGTGCACATTTATAACTACGAACATATTCTTAAGAAATTGCATGAATTCTGTTACTTAATAAATCAATTTATAATTACAGGATTAGTAAGCAAAGTGTTCCCAGTTGATAAACTTCTAGAAGAAAGTATTAAGTTGGCAGAGAGAATTGGCACACATTCCCCACTTATTGTCAAGTTGGCCAAGCAAGCAGTCCACCAAGCGTATGAAACTACTCTGAAGTCTGGTTTGCAATACGAAAAATCATTGTTCTATGGTACCTTTGCCACGGTGAGTCCGATTTTTTTTCAGGTTAATTTATATGTGTGTATGTAAGATAGATGTGCTCGAATAACAAAGTGTTTAAATCACTGTTTAATAATGAAAAATTACTCTATTATTTTGTGAAATCTTGTGTTTTATAAATATATGTATTTTTTTACTTTCAGGCTGATCGTCAAGAAGGTATGAATGCATTTATTGAAAAGAGGTCACCTAACTTCAAAAATGAATAATTATATTTTATACAATCATGTAGGCAAGAATATATTTGACGCCATAGATATGTAAGCTGGTGTGAAATAATTAATCAATAACATGATTTTTACATTTTATATATTTTTACAAATTGTTACTGCCAATATATTGTTTCCAAAAATATCTTCTAATTTATTTACCCACCTGAATTTTTTACTACTCATAACTTCAATTCATGCACATAAATAGGCAAATGATTCTATTTACGTATTACGAGGAAATGACGACATAGAATATGATGGAAAACCTGCTCACACGCACGAAGAGCAATGTGTTTCAAGTACCTAAATGTTAAAAGAGCTGTTTAATCTTCGAAATATATTTTTAATAATCTGTATATGTAAAAAGTCTAAATTAATTTAAAATTGACGTTTGAGTTTTGGCGGGAATCTTGCGGCGTCTAGTTGTAATCTCGATTGAATATCCCTTTTTTGGTGCATAAAGTGATTTAATGTTTGATTGTGATAGTGAATCATGCAGTAAACTAGCTAATAAGTGTCCAAGAAATGAAGAATTCATTTGAGAGCGCATAGTAGCGCCGTTCCGAATGCTCCCAGAGCAGCTACTCCGAATGCAATCGTCGTCGATACCGAAAATTTTTGATACTGCTAACCAAGCTATGAGACTAAATATACTCTAATAAAGAATCGGATCGCACATCAGTTTATCGGAATGTAATCGAAACAGAAACAAAAAAGTTTTTATATCAATTCGAAG
>DWAJ01004146.1:0-13455 GCA_018238005.1 Eurema mandarina
ACTTCAAATAAATTAATTTTTTATGCATTTTTTTTGTCACTTTGGAACGTATCCCCTACAATCCCATATAAATTACCATTCTGTATTCGCGGTTCCTGTATTCGCGGCATATTTATGGAACGTATACCCCGCGAATAAAGAGCTTTTACTGTAATAAAAAAGTAATAACCTAATATTACGTAAGTAAGAAAAATAAAATTGTATCTAACTTGTGAATTTTATAAATAATTTTGTAATTCGAACGTTATTATCTCACCTGGTTACCCACTTACATTAAAAATAAAAAAAAATCGAAAACAATCTTCGAAATTCGAATGTTATTTAACAGATCGTTATATCAAGGTACAAATTTTTAATCTATATCGCAATAATTGATTTCATTTGTCAAAGCGTCACACTGATTACGTTCATCAACACATAGCACGTAGCGAGAACTTATTTAAAACAAAGTAACTGACTTACCTAAGTATTAGTAACTCGACACGCACAAAACGCACAATATAAAGTTTCGGAACGAACTTCGTATAGATTTGATAGACGTTCGGCGCGGGCCGCGGTACCGCCGTACTGACTCACTGAGCCGCCGTGGGGATAAAAGGCAATAGGGGTGGTTTAAAGAATTTGACAGATTGTTAAGAATAGTGCCCGATGGGTGGCGTCTCTTATCTATGCCCAATATTTGCGCTAGCGTTATGGACCGGATTACTGAGATCAGATATAACGACTGGGTGGCTTTTGCTGTACTACAGCACGATTAAGCGATAGCAGCTTTTAAATATACGGTATATAATACAACAGTAATAGAAATTTAATTAAATTTTATATTAGCTGCGATAATAATATATGGGCTACTTACATAATGATTACCTATTACTTTTTATACCTAATATGTTTTTTATTCTCTAGAAATTTGAATAGGTAAGTGAACCGATTTCAAAGAAATCTTTTTTACTTTTATTCTAAACTGTCGAAGTATATTTTATGAGGTTTCTCTGCTGTTTAATCTTGGTTGTAGCTGGAAATGTACCTATGTAGTATATAGTGAAACCAATATAAAATAAATTCAATGTTTTGAAACAAATAACATAATTATCCAAAAATAATTATTTCCGTAGGCTTTATGCGTGGTGCGATAAGTATCAGATAAGGTCCCCACTAAATAGTAATGTGTATTGTTTTGGAAAATAGCTTCCCATTGGCCGGGCGGTCGGCACCCCAGCAATTATATGAGTCATCACCTGCCCGATTTAATGGTATTAAACTATCCATAAGCTAACAGACTAAATTTGATTGAATCCACATTAAAGTTAGCGGCTGCCAGTGTTTTATGTACGAGTATAACGTGAATAAAATATTGTTTTAACGTGATTTGATCGGAGTTGTTGTTGGTTTGTTTTATAATAACTTTTTGCTTTTTTATAGCTTGGTATATTTTTTTATTAAAAGGGCGTTAGAATTTTTAATAATATTTTATTTGAAAAATTTATTAAATATTATTGCAATAGGAAACATTAAAATGAAGTCGATTTATAGTAATTATTCAATTGTATATTTCGTTCATATACACCGTTATATACTTCATTATATATATAGAAGTACAGAAGTTTTTGATGTTAATCTAATTACTAAACCGATTTAAGTATTTTTATTAGTAGAAAGACACATTTTTAAGCGTAGGTATCACACACTATTTATTAACTCGAAATATTTAAAAAATGTAGTTCAAGTTTTACGTGGGCGATACCGTTGGGCAATGGCATACGTAGATAGGTTTATATAGGTAATGAAATGTACGACCCAGATATAAACTTGATTTTATCTTAATACATTAATTATATGGTAGGTAATCTTATCTACTACTTATGTTCAATTGAATAGCTAATTTCTCTTCTAACTAACATGCCATAGTAGTATTAAAAGATATGCCTTAAAACATTTCAAACAACCCACTCGTTGAAGAAGTTCTCATAATCTCGCCGAGGTACTTAATGAGAATATTTCTCGGGAAGTGTAAAAGTAAATAAGACAGCTGTTAATTTTCTTAAAACTGCAAACATTTAAGAAATTACCTGAGAACAGATCCGACAATGGCACTCCAAACTTTTGTTGCACTCGCTATTGTTTTATTCATTTCGAAGTGTTTTATTATGAAAAGCACTTTTAGGAGTGTTTTACAACTTAGCACTTGAGTCCCATTGTTAGTTAAAAGTATTATGTAATCTTGTAATTTGTATGGGCGCCTTGAATTCTTAGTATTATATTCCATTTATTAATTATTTTTTTCGTGCGGCTTAGAATCGTACTTAAAGCTCACTAGCTAGAGAGCGTTGTTTTAACACAGAACACTTAATATGTTTGTATCTGTATCATTATAGACTAATGTAACATAATAGAACACTCTGTAATTGGCTTTTGAATACAATTATTGTCTGACTCCTCCTGTGTTCTCATGTCATTACTAAAAAAAAATAACCTAATCTATCTTTATTTCAAATGTCAGCTTAATACATTTGATAGGCTTTTCCTGAAGAGCGAACACTTACATACATCTATATCATTCCAACATTAGAACTATGTATATATAGCATATCTAGTATCTACTAAGCATTCCCAAGTTGTAGCAACCCAGATGTAAGAAATAAGGAAACAAAAATGATCTTATATAGAAAGAAGAATTAATGGTTACACAGAAGTTTTGCACAATACATCTAACGCGAAAAGTTAACCCATATTCACCCGTGCGAAACCACGCCATTCGTAAAAGGAAAAGCGACTTGTCACTGGCTCGGAGAAAAACTACAATGTACGAAGTTGTTCATACTTTTTCGTTAATTATATCTGGTTGATAGTAACTTGTTTCCGTGTTCGGCCAAGAATCGTACGAGAAATATTCCTATTAACTATCCTTATGTATTAATAGTATTATAAAGCTGAAGAGATTGTTTGTTTGTTTGTTTGAACGCCCTAATGTCAGGAATTTCTGAGTGCATTAACAGTAAACATTATTAATAAAAGCTTTGGGGCTATATACCATCACGCTGATCTAATAGAAGCGGAACGTCAGTAAAAATGTTGCGAAAACGGGGAAACTTATTCATATTATTGGGCTTCCTTTGTATGCGCTGCGTAAACGTTTACCTTACCTTATCTTAGTAAATTTGTAAATACCTTAGTAAATTTTTTATCACACAATTATTTATCTTTTAATGATGTGAAAAAAGTCTGTAACAGTATATGTCTATCTTCTTAGATTGTCCCAAGGACAGGATAACATAATTAAAAATATTGTTGATTGTCTTGCGTTCTTTTGTTATAACAAACAATGTCAATATGCAGATATTGACATAATAATTATGACGTCCAAACGGGCCGATTTCGTAATATAACCATAATAAAATCCAAACACATTCCCACAGCGTGTGTCCACGACAATGAGAAACATGAACCCTTATTATTAAAATGGCTATAAAAAATCAAAATACGTAGGTATTAGAAATCTTTGCACCCCTCGTTATGAAATTATGATAATCCAGCAATATTTTGTCGTTCGAATTTTGTATTTTTGGTTCCTATTACCAAGGGATAGAGTCTAAATATATACAACCTTCACGGTCCGGCTCTGGCCCCTTCGTTCATAAACAGATTATTATGAAAAAAATCTCCTATACAGTCTCATTGTCAAAAGCGTATTATATTGAAGGACTGTTTGGGTCATATTTTTATTAAAGAAATGAATTATGGTATGTAATTTTTCTTATTTATCCGTGCGGACACAAAATTTGGTGAATGCCCACTTAATATACTTAGGGTGACCTACTTTTTGCAAAATATTATTTAGCATAGTGTGGCTTTATGTTGCGTGGATGGGAAAAATGTTATATTTTCCGTAATTATATTCGTTCAATTTAAAAATAAGTGCTTTTAAAATCGTGTTAAGTACAATTTCGATAATTAACTTTGTGTTAGCGTTCAGATTTCACTGTATGGAAACATGCAAAACTGAAAAGTTATTACACTATTTTTGTATGTATTTTTAAGCATCACGTCTCAAAGGTATTTTTATTAACTTATTTTATTATATATTTATTTCACAATACTATTTTTGAACCAAAAAAATAGTTGAATTATTTTCACATCTAGCCTTAATTGCTTTAAAATCCACACGCAGACAGACACATTTAAGCATAAATAATCCCCTGGTGTACCAGGGGATCATAAATCGAATAGAGATTGGGATGTATCAAAGCGATAATTCTGTTTAGTTTGCTGATGATGGATGTGAGAGAACTTTTGGTTACGACTTAATTCAATATTATAAAACGGATAGTTTGACTTGTTTGTATTAATAATAATAATAATAATAATAATAGCCTTTTATTTTTCACATCATTAAATTTCCATTGCAAATGTGTATTCGTAGTGTTAGTTTACAAAAGAAATTGGATTTAGTTATAAGTTTAGTAAGTGTTAATTTGTATATAATCCTATGAAGATGTGAATCCCATTTGGGTGAAGGCCTCCCCTTCCTTCCTCCATTCTTCTCTATTTCTGGCGAGTTTTGTTTGTATTAAGTATTAAAAATATCTACCTGATGTTTATATAAGTCAACCTGACTGTCTGTAATATTTTTAAACTTGTTATTGTCTAGACTCTCAAGGCAGAACATAAAGCACATTTTTATAGGAAAATACCAATTACGGAGACAAGGCTTAAAATCTTTTCAAGAATATTTCACGAAGTGATATCATTAGTGTAATGAGGTATTCAATATCTACTAGGTATCGAAGAATGAACATAGTTTCACGACAGGTTATGGACATTTAAATATAACACACAATGAGGCCCATGTTATATTTCCAAACGAATAAATAAAATACTATCACCGACAATGCTGAATACAACGAAGTAGTGACGTAACTGTATACTTGACTATATTTTCAATGTGCATTCAAATGGATAATAAGATGAATGCAGGTTTTCTATTAGGACGTTGAATGTTTATAGGAAGAATCTACAACGGTACCTACCCCTCTCCGATGTGAAAATACGGAACACAGACGTGTTTAGGTCTGCAAAAGTTCCACATAACCCATGGTCCTTAAGATTCCCACCCACACGCAAAAACCGCGCCTTGACGTGGAGTTGCGGAAACCAGCCCGTGCTACATAGGTAGGACAAAGATAAAGGACCATGGGTATAGTACCTATAGGTATAGACCTATAGGTACTATACCCATGGTCCTTTATTTCCGTTATTATATTATGAGGATTTCTCTCATTATATAAAAATACACCTTGGCTATTTCAACGATGGTTCATCAATCGGGAAAACTAATAAAAATATAATAATAATTTTATTATAATTAAATTACACAGTCAACGGTTTCGTAACGTTTCGTAAAGTTTTCCCTAATGATCCAACATTTGAGAGAACTTAGAAAAATAAAATTTCTACAACATGAGTTTCACTTGACATTAGATACATGAACACAATTTGTGATCGTTAATAAATTGATACAGTTCTTATGGTATCTTGTGAAAAATTTAATAATAATTATCGATACTTAAAACATCGTAATAGAGCATCACTACCTCACACGCCAAATGGCAGTGTTGACAATACACAATAGTATCAGAAATGTAATCTGATTCTCATGATCAATCTTCACGCCGACAATTGGTGGTTGAATGGAGCACAGATGGTCGGATTATTTCATTTTCATACAATTGTATGCATTTTATATTTAAGTCGTAGTCTGATTTTATCGAATCTAAGGTATATTAAATGATCAATATAGCGTGAAATAGGAAGCAAGTTGACGGTACAGGAGATTATAACGGACTTATAAGCAAAAGCTTTATCTTAATATATATTAATTACTAGCTGCTGCCCGCAACTCCGTCCGCGTGGACTTTCATATAAACTTTGACCCCCCATTTTCAACTTTCATATTTTCAACCCTTTTTTTAAGTTAAAAAGTAGCCTAATGTTCTTTTTCAGGCTCTAGACCATCTGTGTACCAAATTTCGTTCTAATCGGTGCAGTAATTTTAGCGTGAAGGAAAGACAGACAGACAGACAGACTTACTTTCGCATTTATAATTTTAATATGGATATGTGTCACGTAGTTTATCTGCGATTGAATCCTAAACTACTGAACCGATTTTAAATAAAATATCCACAGGGTGTGCTGTTTGATCCAAATTAAAAGATTACATCTCGGTATTGTCCCGGGACCGGGAACGCGGGTAAAACCGCGGGAAACAGCTAGTATACTACATAAATAGATCATCTTAAATCTGTCGTTGCGAATCTGATGGCGATATTGCCGGTTGATGTTACTGGTACCATTGTTCGTCGCAGAAAAGTCTGACCGGACCCCTAACCGCTGCGGAGAAACAAGGATCGGTATGTAGGTTGGTAATCCAACATTACCCATGGTTCTTTCCGCGAAACCAAAGGAAGACACCACTGTTTACTAAAGTCTAATTCATTATCCGGTTTAACATTATAGGACACTGACCAGTGGCTGGTTCTACTGTGATGTGCATTTCATTAAAATACCGGCGCCGGTTGTATTAATAAAAATTAACCTTTAATTCAAACAATCTTTTCAAACATTGAGCTCCTATCACATTAATGATGTAGGTATTATATTTGTATAGTTAGATTTGTTACATTGTAGATGAAAGACAAATTATTATTATAAGTGTTATTCGCCTTCTTAACTGTAATTTTAATATGGATTTACAAAAGCTTTTCTGACGTCACGGAAGACATTTCCCATTAGCCGTACATGTAATTCCTTTTCTCTCGCTTTTGTATTACTTTTTGTTTGTTTAATAAAGAGGATAGGTAAGTTTTATCTAGAATCGAAAAGAAGAACAAAATTTTCTATTATCCAAAGTCTGTAACAGCGGTTTATTGAGAGTAGTTTGTTTGATCAAGTCCTTAACGTTAAGTTGCGATGAAAGTAACAAAGTTGGATCGGTAATTCTTTTTATTTATTTTTTCTCTGTTATCTTTAGGTCTTGTACTAAGATGTTGTATAGGTAATAATTATAATTATTTCAGGACATTTATACACAGCGCCATCTAGTCCCATGCTAAGCGGAGCTTGTGTTATGGCAACTAGATAACGGAATAAATTTCATATACATTTCTTTTGTAAATACATACATATAATATTTATCTTTGTTGAGTACTAACGGCGCGCTGCAGTTTTTCTCGCATCTATGCATGTAGGATGCACATAAACCTTCCTTTCGAAGAACTTTAACTGATAAAAAACAGCATGATAATCGGTTGCGCAATTTTAAAGATCTTAGCATACATAGACACAAACAGAAGAAAGGGACATTTTTGTATATGTTGTTATTCTTGATTTTTTTTTAATAATTAGAATTTGAATTTAAATTAATTAGAATTTGATTTATACTTTACTCAGCATTTAGAAGTATTTATTTGATATAGATTTAGTGCCTTCAATAATACTATGAAGTCACTCATGTGTGAAATGCAGATGTAACAAACCCTTAATATAAACTTGCAATTTATAAGCTAAAGCGATTTTTCATAGTCGTATTTAAACCAAGGTAGGAAGTTTATGTTTACAAAGGCATATAGAGTGTTATTGGTTTTATTGGTTGAATAGGTGTTAAAAATTCCAGCCATTTTACTATATTGGCTTATTGTAAGACAAAAGGCTCAAAAATGCCTTACTTATTAATCAACATTGCAACGTTGTGTATCACGAAAAACGACCATATTCATATTTATATCTATGTATTACAAAGTTTATAAATATTTTACATTTCCTAAATAGTATCGGAATTGTACACATTTCCTAGGATTTGTATGCAATTCCTTGATTTAGTTTCCGGTAACATATACACCAATCTCAGACTTAGACTACACGCGTTATATAACATTTATTCATTCGGAAGGAACAATCCTTTGTGAGGACCATACCAACCCCGGTTTTAACTTATAATAATAATAGAATACCCCCGGTTTAATCGCTTATTTTTGTTAGAGTGCTTTTCAGAGCCATTCGATCGTAGTAATTTGTTTTGTGAAACCTTTTTAAACTGATCCATAGATTGTATTGTCGAAACTTGATTCGGACTTTTTGTTTAACTGTTGTTTTTTGGTGTTCCCTTTATTTGTTGGAAACATTGTGTATTGCGGATTTATTGAGATACAATTAAATTGTAATAACCTAGAGATATAAATATATATTTCTAAATAGAAGAAAAAGTTGTTTTACAACTTTTTCTTCAACAACTTCTTCAACAACTTTTCTTCAACAAAAACTATATCACCTTCTAAAGGCGCATCATTAGTATTTTTTGATGCATGTGTTTAAAAACTATAATATCCTATCGTATCCTTCTAATATTATAAATGTGAATGTTTGTTATTATTTCACGCTAAAACGGTTGGACGGATAGGTGATATCCTTTATTTATACAAAGGATACTTATATCCCGGTTTAACCGTGGAGAAAGGCTAGTATACCATATTTACAAAAAAATTAAAGCATAATAAATTAGCAGCCACTTTCGAACATCTTCACCTCGCAGCACCACGAGTCACGACCACCTTGAACTCCATACAAATCCCTCTACAAACATAAATAATCCCGCATTTAACGTCTTCATACTGTGCGTGTATGAACACCATAAACGTTTAACCGTATTACGAGATAATAACTCATCGCAGCACGATAGCTGAACTGTGATAAATGGCTGGAAGAAATAAATACGCAGTAGGTAGGTAATGTATGAAGTGGGAAACGATTTCGACGTACGGAAGAGCAAGAGTTTCATGTTGGAGATGCTTAGATTAATAGACTTACAACGTGCTATATTAGGCCGATAAGAAATACGAATTTCAGATCATTCAACTTTCAATTGGCCTAATTTTATAGAATCTATTTATTACAAGTTATATAATATAGTAAAAAAACGACCTATCCTTGTAGAAGTCTATTTGTAAAACTGACTCAAAACCGATGCGTAGTTTTAAAGGTGAGACGGACAGTGAAAGCGACCTTTTTATATTTTGTGGCGATAACAAATCCATAGGAGTCGTTTTTTACCGATAAGAATACGTTTGATGCATCAAATATTTGGTGAAACTTAGCGAGCCAAAAAGTGACGTTCCAATTTAAAATAACTGTTAATGCATCTCATAAATTTTAATAACATCGGCCAGCGTAATAATACATTAAATTATTTATCTTTCGAAATTAAATGAGTTAACTCATTTAGATCCAACCTACACAAATAAAATGAACCAAAGCTAAAACTAAACTTTCATTAAGAAGACGTCGTTAATTGCACACAATACAGGTATTAGGTGTGTAACAAACCGCATTGTGTTCCCAAGCCACGTTATTAGACGACTTTAAATTAATACAACACAACATTTATTGTAAATTGGTTTCCGAACGAACGTACGCCTTTGTACGACTTATGGTTCGGCTTATACTTTGAGAACACGGTAACTTTAGACTCACGATATATTTCTAAACGTTTTAGACGAAAATGTTATTTTATTACACTACTATTTTATTGTTTATTTGAGTCAACTGCTTTATCAATGTGTTTAAGAGATGATATTTTACAGTTTCAAAATTATAGATATTTAAATTGGATATCATAATATGTTCGGATGCAGTATACCTAAAATAGAAAATGTTATTATTGCAATAACTTTAGCTACATTTTATATTATTTTATTTGATATTTAGGGAGAAAAAACAATTTTTAAAAACGTCCGCGTCATTCATAAACCCCGTTCTCTTAACGAAGTATGCAGTAGACTTAAAAATATTTGCATATATGAAATTTAACACTTTTTACATATCAATTAAAGTAATTTCTCTTGTAAATACTGAATTTGGATTTTTAATTGAAACTACATTTTAAATTGGTCGTTCTTTTATCATTACTAAGTTATCTGCTATAAAATAGATACATAAATAAGATACCAGGCTACTAGGAAAGCGTAGGAGGTCATTTGCGGCTCTGTGACATCTTCTTGCTTCATCATCTTTTGATACATAAATAGCTTTTGAATAGTTTGGAATTAAATTACGATTCGAGGAAATAATACCTTTCGTTCCAACCTATATAATATTGTGTAAAATTCGAAGTTTGCCTTAAAAAAGAATATTATGAGCTATTTTTAATTATAATTAAATTCTCAGTCACTGTTACATGTCAGGCGCTACTCATTACGGTTTTCTAACTACTATAGAGATAAATTCGTAGAAATGCGCAAAGCTTCAACGAGATCGCTTGAATATGATGGAACAAGCCTTTCATAGCACAAACCTTGTGTGACGTTACAAAGTGATTTAATGTGCTGGTTTGGTTAATGTTGGTATTATCTCTATACACGGTTTAGAATTATTTATTATTATGAGTCCTTTTTTGCCCCTTTGTTCTATTTTAGTACATACTACCCGTACCCACTATTAATAACGTAAAAAGTGTCAGAGGCTGAAGAAATGAATGAATGAAAATCTGTGAGTTTTATGTATTTCTCGGAAACAGTATCCCGTTTGTCTCCTCCGAAATGGGCGTGTAAGTTATTAATTTAATTATTTATTTCAAATGCTTTATTGTACATAACAAACGACAGTAACAGTATACAGATAAAAAAATATATAAATAGTAATGCGACAGGCAAAGGCATGCAAAAGGCGACCTTATTGCTACATGGCAAACTCTGCCAGGCAATATTTATGACATATACACACATTTTTTGAAATCGCGTTATTAAACACTACTAACTTTCGACAAAGTAAAATAAATTTTATTGTAATTTGTTTACCTAAGAATAATCTCTTTATATTATTAGACCATAAGTCGCTATTCCAAAGATCCGCATATGTTGGGCAGTTGGGTGTGAATACAAATTTCATAACAATTTTGATTGTAACCGTATTCGAACCACATCGCGTTAGTTTTCTGCGGATCAGTTTTACGAGTGCACCCTATAAAAATAGGTAACATTGTAAAATCTTACTCGAATTTTACCGTCCAATATCTTCATATTGGAAACACAGTTTATTTCGGAGTTTCATTTACTGCCTTTTTATTTGAGATCCCTTGACAGGATGACTTTCCGAGTATATTTTTGGTAAGGATTTATCCAACGTGCTACCTGTCGCTTATATTATACTGAGATAGGTATTATTATTTTTATACGATTTGGAAAACCTCTGCATTTTATGCAAATGTATATTTATCTTGGTTTTTCACTGTCTAATAAATTTACAGCAATGGTATTTTTTATTGAACAGAAATAGTATCCTGTAATAAGCCTTTACAACAGTCAACCTACAACTATACCGATCGAGCCTTTGGCGTAAGTTTTAAAATAATAGTAGGTGTGTTCGTTTCCTCCCCACTTAATTACTTACGCCGAAATAAGCCGATCACTCACCGAAGGATCTTCACGCTAAGTAAACAAAGGGTCGGCAAACTTTAAAAATATAGTCTACTAGATACGCCATAAATAATCTCCGGATCGAGTCTCTTTCCGAGTCCAATTGGTTTAGCTTCAACGACCATTAATAGTGCACATGTTGACCTTAAAAGTAGAAATAACACAATTAAGTGGGGTAAGAATATATATGAATCTCGGATCTTACATATTTAAAAGAAATACTGGCTTTAAAACTTTTAAGGCTATAATTTTATTGCTATTCATATACCTACTACTTACACTTGTAAAAGATAAAGAGATTATGTACCCATATATATAAGCAAATTTATTATTTAGAATGTAAAAATTAAAGATCTTAGACTCTTCATCGTTATCTTAAAACATTACCTAGATTCTTATAGGAATTATTTTTCAATTTGTTATTGGGAATATAATGCAGAAACTAGTGATCTAATAATCTCATATCCGTTAATATTGTATTATTATTACAATATCATCTCATTAAATATTTGCTGTTTAATAGAATTCCAATAACCCTTAATACTAGCACAACCTTATAAGCAGTCACAAATTTGTAATTAGGAAGGCGGATGCATCGTTCCTTTTTTTTTTTATTATAATAGGGGGCAAACGAACTGGCACGTCACCTGATGGAAAGTGATCAGCGCCGCCTATGAGCACTCGTGATGTCACGAGTGTGTTGGCGGCTGGTCGTCTACTGACTAGCCAGCTGTTAGGTCCCAATGGTTTGATGTCGACAATTGGTACACCTATATATATACTAATGACTAGCCAGCCGTTAGGTCCCAATGGTTTGATGTCGAGAATTGGTTTACCTATATATACTATGTCTCGACCAATATCATAAGCGTGATTCAGAACTCGGCGTATTAGTAGCGGTCGCGGCACGTTAAAATCTAAAATATAATAGTCACATCTAGTATTAAAGGGTACGTGTCAGTCGAAGGCAGTTGTTTAATTTGCCCATTGATTGCTCACATTGAGGGTCTAGGGTCGTATCTATTCCACCATTATATGCGTTAGGGTGCATAAGGGTGTTTGATTTAAGGGTGCATTAAGATATCGTATTTAAATTATAACTCGGAAATCACTTGAGTAAATACGGGCGTCTTATGAATATGGAAATGACACATGAACCTAATTCGGGCCGACCTTCAAGTGTCTAAATAACGCGAAGAAAATTATGAAGCAAATGTTTTAATAGTTTATATTTATGTTAAAACTATCAAAAGTCGTTTGGTAGTTGTTTTTATAAAATTCATAAAAACACATTGGTATTGAGTGCTACTTACAATGTACGTGTTTAATCTGCGAGTACAATTACGTACTAATGTTTATCTAAAAATTTAAAATATATAAATTATGTGAGTTAAACACTTAAGCCTATTTAAAAGAGAAAAAAAACTCAATTTAATAGACTTGCGAAGGTCGGGCCTCCGCAGAATCTTGTATTAAAATATTGTATTAATAAACGTATTTATTTTGCTTGCAATTTTGTTTAGAACGAATGTTGTGATTTAATTATTATTAGAGGTAATTCGGTTTGCTGTTATGCTTGAGAGAGTTTATTTAATTCACAATTTTGTTTATCTGTTATCTGTTTTTGTGTATAATAAAATCTAAGGAATGCCTTATATTGAATGCCTTTATATAAATGGTCAATCGGAATTTATTAATATAATTTTATATGGTTATACGTACAATTTGGGGCTATCTAGAGTACTAGATTTAGGTATTAATGAATTTCTTAATGAGCTACCGAGGCTTTTTTTTTGTGTGGTGAATCTCACTGTATTGCCTGAAGGGCATTTACAGTTTAGCGCGGACTTTTTAGGCGAGCCGAAAGGCTCGCCCTTGCGAGGGCGACTCGCCTAAGGGCTTCCCTCCCCCGTGGGAGGGCCGCGGACCTCGGCTTGGGCTGTCGCCAGTGAGGACGTGGCCTGAAGGGCCGGACGGAAGCTCACCCGGGTGA
>DWAJ01004147.1:0-13455 GCA_018238005.1 Eurema mandarina
AGGTTACTGCAATCACGTTGATACGGAGACAGCAAGACAAATATCTAAAAGTAATTAAATTATTCATGATTACATTTCTCATGCACTTCAATCCTCATTTTATTTACTAGCTTTTCTGAATGAGCTAAAGTTTCTACTACCGTCTGCATCTTGGTGGCCTAACTTCTTTTATATATACCTAGCTATATATAAGAATTGATAACATAACTTTATATATAACATAACAGCAAATCATAATAAAAAATATAGAAGTAAATCTTTTTAATAAAATATATGTATAATAATCGATTTGAACTAGCTAAGTCAGGACTCAGGTACCACATTCGAACATAAAATATATTTCCTATGAATAAAAATAATTTAAAAAAAGAAAAATTCTTAATTTGCGTACTCTTAAACCTTATTATATTTATATTGATGTTCAAATAATTGGCAAAGTTCACATTGGGTCATGTATATGGTTTCCTCCTTGTTTGGTTACTGAATGGCACTGTTTTACTAGCTGCATCAATTATATTCTGACATTTCAGACTTTCCAATCAAACAGCTAGTCAAAAATCATTAAAAGTAAACCCTATAATTCTAATTTATTAAATATGTTCATTATAGCAATTAATCTTCACTAAATAGTTATGCATAAGATACATTAATAATAAATTTTAATAGATACACACTGACACTTATAAAAATTTACGGAAATTCACATTCTAAAATATATTTTTATAAAACACTAACTAGTAACTAAAAAACTTGTCATGTAACTACAAATTTTTATAGACAGATATTTTTAATTGTAATTGAGGAATCAAAAATGAAATTTAATTAATAATTAATATAATATAAGGTAATTTTAAGTTTCAGATTATCATAAATAACATGTTTGTTATTAAAATAATCTTAAGGATATTCAATAAAAGAGATCAATAATTTAATTCAATAAGCCCAAATTTAAAAAAACAAACCTCTGGCACCATGTCTGTCTGTAATATCTAGTTTTAACCATTTCCATGCAGATGCCGCACAGGCAGCATATAAATATTTTGCATATGGCGTATGGTGCCCGAGAGGATACTTAATGTAAAAACGAAAAAACGAAATGTTAATTTGACGCCAAGCACAAAAGTTTTGTGAAAAACACTGCCTCACGGAATCGGTTAACCAAAACTTTTTTATACGCAACTAGCCCGGCCTCTCAGTTACACTCGCATTTATGCACAAACACCTTCCTCTTAAATTTTTTAATTATCTGATTTCATACCTTTTTATTATTATTATGATTATATTATATTACCAGTGTCACCACCCTTTTAATATAATAATACCTTTTTTTTGTTTCAATATTAAAATTTTTACTTACAAGTTAAAATGTGTAACATATGCAATATGATTCAATGCATTAAATATCTCTCATAAAAACTTGATAACATTTATTATGCGGAGATAATGAACACACCTTGAGAATCAACTTATGATTAACTTTATAATAATATAAATGCATTGGTATTGTAAGATATACATTAGATGAACTTAAATTTGTTGCGATATGATCAAATAAATTGTGATCATGCTTTATTAAAAAAAATATTCACCCCCTGAATTACTAGCAACAATTCAGAATTTAACTAACAACTTTTTTTTTGTAACTGGAAATGTGAAAAGAAACCACAGGGTTCTTAAAATAATTACTATATAGAAAAATATTGATTGTATCAAAATGCCGGTAGATGAATATTTCCGCTTAAAACTAGAAAATCATTTAGGTAACGTACTTACCGTCTTTTAATTTTCAGCCAATAATGTAAAGTCCTCTTCGACAATTAATAATATTGCTGATTTAACGAGGAATTTTAAAGAAAATATGATAGTTAACTTTTATTATAAGTTATAACTAACAACACCGGATAATAAATCACTTTAAAGAATAAAGTACGGTTTGGAATTAAGAAGGAGATTGTTAATAAAGTTATATACAAAGTTCTATATTTAAAACTGCTATTCAATATAAGTTCTAAGGAGTGAATCGACCACTGATCAGTATCAATCAACCAATTAAAAATAAAAACCCCTTTTGTGCCCACTGCCCCATAACTTCGTCTGACAGTCGTCAGTCGTCACACTGTCACATAAGACAAATGACTTCTATCAAAATTGACACATTGACATTGACAATATTTTTTTTTATTATCTAAAGAAAAGCTTCGTACCCTTTGCTAATAATTTGATATAGTTTATGTATTTTATTATATTATACAGAATACGCTATATTAAAGTATAATCTGAAAAATAGATCGTGTTCACTAGCAGATTTCGGTTTCAACATAGGACAAGCTGTGACACTTCTGTATTCCCTTATCGCGTTTTTTAATTTTATATTCTTATGTAAAGAGAGCAAAGAATTTTTTAATATTTTATTTTGTATTTTTAACTTTTTTATATAATATTTCCGGTAACTTAATGATATTTTTTTGATTCTTATTTACGTTCAGTTGTTGTCAAAATAAAGGCAATGCAATGCCCATTATACTAGTAGCCAAAGCTTCTTGAAAAAACCATTTCAATCACTATTTCTGTATTACAGTATGTAATCTGTATTACTATTTCCTAATAAAAAATAAAAATGTCGGCGCATAGTTAGGGCCAGTTAGGCGCCATGCACTTTTCGTTATGCATTACTGCATTTCTTGCATTTGACATAAAATTTAATTAGTTTATATTGTGAAACGTTTATCTTATGCATCTTATAGCAGAAGTCATTAAGAAATAATGTTTTGTTGGACAATGTAGCCGTGGTTATGGAATCCCTCGAAGACTCAAATTGTCCTTCAATGAGTGATAGTTTTTCTTTGTACGAGCGTTATATGAGAAGTTTTAATGTTAGGGAACATTTTGACGATAGACACAGTGAGCAATCTTTGTCTTCAAATAGTCACGATTATGACAGTTCAAACAGTGGTGGGAACATTGACCTTACAGTCGCTATACCAGCGACTTTAGATAAACATGAGATACAGGTAAGTGAACCAGCCTGTGATTCGCTTCAACTGATTTACGGGAATATTGAAAAAGATTCAAATAGTGGATCGCTTAAAGAACAGTCTCAGGGTTTCTTAGTTACTTCGTCAGTTGGGACTTCTACGGGGCAATGCCTCTCTGACAAGTCTGACCTCGTCGAACCTCGCGTTTTCTCTGAAGAATCCAAGTCAGAGTGTGAGAAACCTGTTTTTATAACTTCTATAATGGAAAACAGCAACAATGCGGTGGACAGCGTGCCAATGTTTCGCGATGTTATACACGAAAATGTATTTAAACTGCCCATAAGTGAGCTTTCATTCAATGGTACAATTAAACATGTTCAAAAATTGAAGCCGATTGTAGATCCATTGACAGCGTTGAGTACAGCTAAAAGTGTGCTTAATTATGACGATCAAATTGAATCGAATAACGAAATCGAAATTCGGACAGTATGTGAGAAAACTAACCAAGAATTAAGTGATGATAAAAGTAGCAGTAGTTCAGGGAATGAAAAGACCGAGAGTGGTGATTCCCAGTATCAGGATAAAGTAGGTAATAATGAAGGCATAGAGGGTAACTCGAAATGGAACTCAGAACAGAGTTATTCCTCTCTGGAAGCTTCATTCGACAGTGGAGTACGGTCTCCGGACATGTTCTCTGATGGAGAGGAGAGTGAGATTGAAGCAGAACCTGAACAATTTTGGACGTTTTTAAAAGATGTAGAAATATATGAAAAGAAAAGAGTTAGGAGGATACAGGTGAGTTTAATAATCTTTGCTTTCTTAAAACTTTAAATATGTAAGTATGTAATTAACCTATAGTTTAATAGTTGTTTTCTAAGTTATTAAACATAAATATTTATTGTTATTAATACAGTAATATCCATTGACATTATGTAATGTTACAAGGTCTATTGTATTTCTATTTAGTAGATCTGCCTAAATTTTGATATGTTAAAAACAAAACATAACCTAATTAGGTAATTAGACTACTTCAGTTTTATCTCATAATGAGGTTAGCTTATCACATGTAAGATAAACAAGTGATGTTAAAAATTTGTATTATTTAGATCCATTATATCTAATGGATTTACAAAAACAACTAAGTCACTACTTTGCTTAAAGAAACTGAAGCAAATTTTCAAACAATTTATATAATAAAAATTTTACTATATGAATATTATAAAGAAGTAAATTTAAATGGTAATGTTAGGGTCTACTGATTTAGACAATCCCTTTCCCATTAAAAGGCCATGTGGATGTCATATCGCCAAATACTCATATGCAAATTAAATTGAAGCACACATTAAGTCTCGTAATTTTGACAGAATTGTATGGCGAACTGTCAAATTGGACCGGTTTAAGTTGTACTTAAATTAAGTTGTGTTTCAGTATTCCGGCAATAGACTAGTATAAATGAATAAATTTTTAAAAGTTTTACACACATAACGGTTTTGTGCCTTATTCAATTGCTAAAGATTAAAACTCTTTTTCATTTCATAGGAAACCCTTCAAGGAATCCTACCACCACCCTCCGTGACCACCCTTAAGACTGATGTTACGCAAATGCTCAAGAAATACTACTGCTTTTTACCAGCTTTTAATGGGGAAGTTTTAAACATAGAAGAGAATTCTATGACACCAACTAAGAAGGTTTCCTTTGTACAAATACCGGATGCATGTCATCCAATACAGGAAACAGTGGATAGTATATCAAGATCTAGCATAGAAATTGAGAAAATTAGCAGAAGTTCTAGTAGAAATGCTTCTAAGTGCGAAGATGGTAATTCAAGCTTACATGATAAAAGTATTGAGTTGAAATTGGGTTCTGAGACGGAGGCAAAGGAAAGTTGTTGGCCGGATTTACTGAAATGCAGATATCATGATGTGTAGTAAGTAATACTAATCTAATAATACTGTCTCTTAGTTTTAAAGTAAAATTTCATTCTGTGGACACTCAAATTAAATTATTTCTTATAAACATATTATAGTGGGATTTTTTCAAAATGTGATGATTGGTCCTAAACATTATATTTCATTATAGTTGCTATAACCATCAACTAGGTTTGCAATGTGCAAGCTAAGTTTAACATTGTCAAATGTTTTTAAGTATTCCCTTAGAATGCAGTTATGATATAAGTAAATTATAAATATCTAATCCATAATTAGGTTTCTTCAACCAGAAATAAAACAGGTTGGCTAGTTTCAAAGAGAATAACATCGCAAATTTATAAACATTACTTCTACGTAAAATAATTATTATTTACAAAAGAAAAATTATTAAAATGATAGTTTTCTTTTCACTTAAATACTAGTGACTGTTATGAACATAGTCAAATGTATATTTTAGCTACAACCTTACAAGTAATTCAGAGAAATATGAGGCATTACTGCAGAAATATGGCGAGAGGTTTGTGGGCAGCGAAACCGATACAAGTGTTAATATTTACTCTGGTGGAATGCAATCGCCCAGCAGTGCTAGCAAGAGGAAAGCTTTGAGGTTAAAGTATGTATTATTTTCAAAAGTTTTTAAACGAAATAATGTAATGTAGGAGTTATTTTAAAAAAGCTCAATTGCTGGCCCAAAGAATTAAAAAAAGAAAATGGTTGTACATGAATTTAATAATTCTATATTAGTTATGAAATATATACAAAAGTAATGAAAGTCATTGTGCATCACTTGGGACTCTTGTTCTATGAAAAAGGTAATAATAATAGTTAAATAATTTGTGGTAGCTTCCTTTATCAGGATATTATTCTTATTCAACCACATTCAAAACTTAAAATAGATCAATCAATAATTATGTCATAAATAAGAATTTATGACAAAATTATTGTCAAAAGTAGTCTATAATAATAAAGTTTTTTTTGTTACGTCTGAATTTTAGTGTGTTATATTAATGGCTTGATGTAATAGACACGCTAATTTTATCCATCTTCCAATATTGATCATACAAAGATCCTTAATAATCTAATTAATATTTTATTATAATATTTCAGGTTGGCCCAAGCAAAGTCTCCCGGCCGTCGTTTGTCGCATTTGGCTAGAAGAAGACAAGCATTCTGCAGTGCAGCTACAATCAGTGAGAAGGCTCAATCGTCTACCAGTAAAATGGTTCTCATTGATAAGAAGTAAGTTTATTATTTTTTATTATGTTATGGGCTTTATCTTGGATCTTATGCACACCATAGGTGAAAATTATGTGAGGAATTGTTCTTAAATTAATTTTTTACCTAAATCAGAGAATGTTCCCATATATTTAGTTGTTAAATTATTATGCTTTCTTAAAAAATTGTGTATGTTAAAATTGTTTAAAACAATAAATAAAGTAATATCATTGAGTACATTTTTTTGGATATTGAATTGTAATTTAGTTGTTAGAATATAAAATTGGTGATGGTGCCTTTAATGTATAAGAAGCTTAACTTTCCCCCAATATCTCTGTGTAAATATTTCTTTCTATTTTCATATATCTTGCTTAATTTCCTGACTCACTTATTAATTGAATTTTCAAGTTACTTCCCGCACAGAAAGCTGGTTAACTCCTCGGAACGCAAGAGTCCCAGGACGAAACGCACGCCAGGCAAAAAAACACCGGGCAGAAAGACTCCAGGCAAGAAAACTCCAGCTAAAACGCCCAAAACGGGAGGCTCAAGCAAGAAAAAGGCAATGAGGAGACTTATAATGGATGAGAATTCTAAAAGTCAGCCAAATAGAGAGACTTTGAAAAGAGCTCTGTTCATAAGTCCAGAGAATAGGAAAGCAGTACCAAGTGTATCAAGCATGTCTGTACCGAATCAGAATATGAAGTCAAGGAGATCATTGTTTGGGTCTCCGGTTAGAGAATCTGAGACTAAAAGTATGGATGGGACACAAAGTGATCATTTCTTGAAGAGGAAGAGAGATCCGTTCGATGATGGGGATAATAATAGGTCTAAATTAGCCAAGAGTCTCTCGTTTGGAGGTGATATTGGTACTGCAAAGGCTGTTGCTTTCAATAGGCGAGCTTCGGAAATGCTCACCACCAGAAACAGTGCGGAGTTGAATGAAACACATAAGAAGGTAATATTTATTTAAAATTATATTAATTAAAATTCTTAATTACAAATTTTTTTTGGAAAGTAAAATATTTTTCTTGTTGAGCAGCAAATTCTTATTAATAATACAAATATTACATATATTTGTACATTAGTCAATTGATTTACACAAAGCATTCTTTCTATCACATTATCTCCAGAACGGAAAATCAAATATCCAAGAAGGATAAAACTGAGACACAATAATTTGTATTAGTGTGTCAAAGTTTTGAGTAATATATAAGTTTTACAATATAAACTATGTCTCGTGTCTGACAAGTCAGTAAAGGAATCTTTCAAATTTTTATCTCAATTTTTAGAAACTCCTCTGGGCGGTGTCAGAAGCTCTCCGGGCACATGGATGGAGGATGTCTTCGCCTGGTTTCCGGGAGAAGGCATCAGCTTTAGCAAGGCTCACACGAAAGCTCCTAACGCTACCACCACATGCTGCTAGATTGGCTGCACCTAAGCTATCCACATCTGATACTTTGTTTAAGTGAGTTTTTTATTAGATATGTAGTAAAATATTTCTGATATTGTACTACTTATGACTTTTTCAGTATTGATGTAATGATAATAATAATTATTATCTAAAACGAATGTTGTTGCTATATCTGTAGAACAAAAAAACTTGAAATAAGAAATCATCTGTACACAATTTTTTTTTAATACCATATAATACCGCGTTTACACGCTCGCGTTTAAAACGACATTCAACAGGCACAAGCACAAGCGTGTGAACGAGTTGTTCAACTGTTTGAATGTGCACATGTACTTGCCATGAACCGGACGAGGGGCCTTTTTTTGGCACATCAAAGGGTAAATGCCGGTGGGTGCAAAGCTTGATTGGCCTGCCCCCCCCTCCAGGCTACTCGCCGTGCTGCTTGCCAGGCTGCTTCCCGAGCTGCGTGGCACGCGTGTCATAACAATACACATATTGAAAATATTCTGTGTATTCTTTTCTTTTAACATAAAATAACATACTGTTTAAATAATAATAATGCACTCCCAATAATAAAATTTCTATCTTTTTTCAGACTAGCGAGACAGTATGTATTCGCTATAATCCAAGGCAGAACAGTCGAAGAATGCTTCCAAGATGAGCAAATAAAGCTAGCCAATGAGACAACAAAACTCTCCGGATACATCTCAGCAACAGCCTACCAACAATTGAAAACCAAAACACACACATTAACGTCCCAAGTGAAAGAAAATTGCACAGAAACGGCACCAGTTCAAGAACCCAAAAGTGCTTCGAAGAACATCCTTCAAGATAAACTAGTGAATATTGACTCGAACTCAAGTAATAGTGTTAGTTTGTTTGATAAAGTGGCTTGTAGGTCCAACTCGATGCCTTCATTTGAAGAAGCTGCAAAAATGAGAGCAAGAAGGCAAATTAGTTTTGATAACGTGGATTTTCCTAAACGATGAAGACAGTTCAGTGTTAAAGACTATTGAGTGTTATGTTGTGTAATTAGGTTGGTTATTTACTAGGTGCGTATACTTTGTCGTGGTAAATAAAAAGTATCAGTAAATCCCCATTCAAATTAGTTCGGTTTGGGGTTTTTACCATACCAGTATAATGTGTATACCTATTAATTTTATCTCTCGGGTTATAACTCAATATGTAAGCATGATATTGACGAAATTCTAACCAAATTTCATCCCCCCTTCAATCTACTAAGCCTTTTATATTGCAATAAACGGTAGTTTATCATTACTTGAGCAATTTCAGTACAAATTTTTAATCTAAATATGTACAGGGGTTTAATGAAAAGCGTAACAGATGGACAGACAAACTTACGGCCAAATACTCAGACTCAATTAAATTGAAGCATGCCTTAAGACTCGTAATTTTGACAGCATTGTATGGCACACTGTCAAATCGGACCAGTTTAAGTTGTACTTAAATTTAAGTTGCGTTTCAGTATTCCCGCATTAAACTGTTATAAAATTAAGTAGGACTTTCTACCAGCTCTTTATATAATATGGTTTACATCACTTATGGCATTCGGTAAATATCCCAGACTGACTAAAGTATGTGGTTTGAATTAGATATGTTAGGCTATAGGGCCATTTTATTTTGTTTAAAAGTACTTTTGAAATATGACTTCAATCTATTGATATATCTGGAATGGATAGAAGAAAATATTTCAAAAACATTAAAATTTTACCTATGACTACCTACATATTATTATAATGACATATTATGTACAAAAAAATCATCACACTAAACTTGGAATATAGTTAATTTCGCATCCCAGTTTAAATAAAATCGTTAAATTACTTTAATTCATGAATATTCATTCACTTTTAGATAGTGTAATTGGTATGTTTATTTTTGTTTTACTATTAGGGACTGATGATAATGTGGTGTGAATTCCAACATCTATTCATCAAACTGTATCAAAAATTGTTTAGTTGTTAAGGAATTACAGACGGTCAAATAAATTTCACGTTTAAAATTCGATATTACGCTTTTAATGTTTAGGATGAATAATTTGTGTTTCGAGAGAAATCTTAGAACAAATATTTTGATAATAATTTTGACTTTATTATTCTTGCATGAACATTTTTTTGAACAATTTTCAAGATTGGGCTTATTTAAAACCAACTTTTATTAAGACTACTAGACTCGTTCCGCGGTTTTTCTTGACACATAACCAAGGAAATAAGCAACTAATTATATATAAAAATAATTTTGAAAAATGGACCGAATTGAATAGTTCTAAAAATAAACATGTTGAAACAAAGTTTCAGCTTTATTTATTAGTAGATTAGTTATCTTTGTTTTTCTTAATTGAAATGTAGTGAAAAATTTATTTTCTATTTTCTTTTCTTTTCTTCCGCGGGTCGATTTTTTTGTAATATATTTTAGATGTTTGAGAAGCTTCTTTTAGTTGAAGCATTATTTGTAGTATAAAATTAATTTCCAATGTTCTCAAAAAACTTTTTATTATAACAGTTAACTTTTGTATATTTGGTGTGAGTTTGAGTTTTTAAGTGTCTATTGGACAGTGGAAAAAGAATGTTTTGGAAGTGTTGCTAGGTTTAATAGAAAAATTCCCTATTTAATTTTATTTTACACAATTGACTACAAAATTAAGTGTGTCAATATTGATTTAAAAAGGATTTATCTGTATGCATGCTGTATTTTTAAAATTAAACAGGATGTAATCAACATTGTTTTCGTCTTTTTTTCACATAAAGCCAAACTAAAAAAGCAAAGAGAAATTTAAAATTGCAAGATGTAAGACATAACAATATTACTTTCAAAATTTGAGGCACTGTTCAGTAAGCTCTTTAGTAAGTGTTGTGCTGAGTTCGAACTCAGATGTATTGAAGTATGGAATAAATTATTTTCAAACAATAATGTGTTTATTTTATTTTATTAATAAGTGTTTTAGCAGTCATCTTTATGATGGATTCTTTAGTACATATTGATTGTTTAACCTCAGATATTAATCTTGCCCATTCCACTATTTAAAGAAAAAAAAAACGCAGGTGAATCTTACTCTAAAAAATGATCGGAACGGGTATAGGCATTCTTGGCTTGTATGGTCTTCCGAGGGAGAATACCTTGTAACCAAACTTATAACAGACATAACAGTGGTTCAGATGTAAGATGGCGACTAATTATGCATGAGTTAAGAAATTTACATGATAATTGTTTCATATATCTGTTATGTTAAATACATCCATATAAACATATGTATCACTTAAAATACATGTTTCGTATATAACTTGGTTCACTTAAGTGTAAAAAGTAGTGTATAAATGTCCTTTGAAAGATTTTAATGTATTATAATTTTTATCTACGATACTGCAAAGTTTATCATAATATGCTTTTAATAGTGAACAATCAATAGATAAGATATAATAACTTGTAAATAAATTATAATTGTTCAGTAACAATGGGGTCTTCACAAACAAAGCATTTGCTAACTGAGGATGTGTTGGAGGATTATACTTCATTGACTTATTTGACGAAAGCTGAAATCTACCAGTAAGGCCTTATTTTTATTATTATATTATGTTTTTCTTATGATTTTTATAAGTGTCAATGAATTTTGAACTTATCGTAAAGAATGAATAACGTTATAATCGATTTATATAAATTTTCAGCTTATTGAAAAAATTTCATTCGATTGACCCCGAGAAAATAAATAACAATTTTTCACATAGATTCAGAAAGGAAGATATCGTAAAGAAGTTTGAAGTTCTTAAGGTAAGTACAATGTTTTTATATGCATCTCATTCATAGTAGAAAGTGTGTACTTTGACCAGGGAAAATTTGAAAATCTATAACGAAAATACGGAATTGCTCTTGTAAGGCTGGCAACCCACTCCAGAGCTGTTAAGCTCCGCGAGCGATGATAGGCGGCGATGACCACTTTCCATCAGGTCGCTCGCCTGTTTGTTTCTCCCTATGTTATAAAAAAGGGGTTATTTGGAACACAAATAATGTCAGATGTTAAATATTTCTTTGAATTATACTTTTTAGTTTGAATATTTAAATATAATGCTATAGCTCACAGCCATATTTAAAAACGTTACTTTCATGACATTTAATTTAAAAGAACGTATTGTATATTGTAAATAATGCATATAATTATAATTCCTGGAACCGCACTATGAAGCCCGCAAGTGAAGCCATTTCAACCAAGTTAAATTTCTTATAGCAGTGACACTATCGGTTTGCTTGTGTGCGTGTTATAGTAACCGTCAAAAATGTTAAGCGATTGACGAGAATCGCGCTCGTTGGTGCGAGAAAGACAACACGACTGGGACAACCAATCAACGGTCGCGCACATGACGATCACGCGCCCCGCGCGCCGCACCGCTACCTCGATACCTTATTTTTGACTTCTGCGCAGGTTTCGTTCACCGCTAAAGGTAATTGACGGTTACTATATAAGAACGTGTTTTTTACCCCTACATATATTATATATACGGTTTTGGCATCACTTACGGCGGATCGATTATTATGGGACAATCAGTCTGTGTTATACGTTTATGAATTAAAGCATGTATTTTTAGGAGAATCCTTTTCAAGACCGTTTCTTCCGCGTGTTTTCCTCTGAAAAGGATGACTGCTTCTCGTTCGAGGATTTACTTGATCTGTGCTCAGCCATGAGCGCCGAATGCCCGCCTGACGTCAAAGCAGCTTGGGCTTTTAGAATCTATGGTAAGATGGATATGTAGCGACCGCTATTCATGCTCCGAGTCTGAATCGCGCTTACGATATTTTTCCGAGACTTAGCATATATACAACTTCTCGACATCGAACTATTGGGGCCTAACGGCCGGCCAGTCAGTGGTTCGACTGGTCGAGGATCCTCCCTTTGGTTCAGAGGAAGGTTACATCCTCCTTCCTTCCCACAGATATATAGTAAACCTTGATAATAAAATATAGAAGAGATATGATGGTGATATGATTTTTCTTAATTAAAACTTGTATAACTTTTTGAAATTAAATCATAGAGTATATAATCAAATACTTTCGAGTTAGCATCTAATTGGGATCCCAGTATATTTCTCGTATCGAAATAGACTTACAAACTTATGCTATATCACTGCATAATATAAAACGTTTTCTCTGTCTCTATATCTCTATGTACGCTTAAATCCTTAAAACTACGCAACCGATGTATAATTATAAAATATGCGAGCAAAGCCGCGATCGCTAGTACCTATATAATTTATAATAATTATATTAATAAGATTTAACCAAGCATTAACCATTCAAATGTTTTAGATATAGATGAAGATAATCAGATAACGTGTAAAGATATCAGTAAAATAATGGACAGACTCACGTGGGACCCAAACAACAGGCATCATTGTTTCGACCACCAGTCTAAAATGAAAATCGCTAAAATTGTAAGTATTTAAACTATCTAACTAAGGTCTAACCTACCTGTATGCCATACTTCAAAAGGAAGAGCTACAAACGTAAATATTACGTTTTACATCCTCACAAACTTTCACGTTTATATTATTACGGCCGTTTTCAATATCCTATCTATATACAACGTGTAACAGAAATGTGTGGTAATATTTTTGCGTGATATTTAGATGCGCATAGATAGTCTATATACAAGACCCCGCATTAAACTAAACATATTTGAGATTTTTTATTTCATTAATTCAACAATAAAATCGATAATATGAAAATCAAAACAAAAGTGTTACATCACTTTTCGAATTCTAATGACAGAGACAGCAGTAACTTTTCAGTGAAATGCATTGTCATAGGGTCATGCGGTCATTGACACGTAACAGCTGATAGCTCTAAAGTGATGTCGTAGCGTCGATAAATTTAAATATCGATATGCTAGTCAATAGAAATAAAAAATCAATATCT
>DWAJ01004148.1:0-13455 GCA_018238005.1 Eurema mandarina
CGGTGACCTTTTTCATGTATAAATATTATAGTCGAGTTTATATTTACAACTAGTTGTTGCCCGCGACTCCGTCCGCGTGGACTTTCATATAAACTTTGACCCCTCCTTCCCGATAACGCTTTTTTCCAGTTAAAAAGTAGCTTATGTTTTATCTCAGGCTCTAGAACATCTGTGTACCAAATTTCATTACAATCGGTTCAGCGGTTTGACCCTGAAAGTGAAAAATTATAAAAATTTCAACCCCTCGCTACCTTTTGGGGGTTGATTTAAAAAAAAGTAGTCTATGTCCTTCCCTAGTATCATTTGTGTACCAAATTTCATTCTTATCGGTTCAGTAGTTTTAGCGTGATGGAAATATTGACAGACAGACAGATTTACTTTCGCATTTATAATATTAGTATGGTTGTATGTATTTACAAAAGAAAACTATATATTAGTAATGTATCCGTTATCTAGTTGCCATAACACAAGCTCTGTAAAGCGTGGAACTAGATGGCGCTGTTAATCGTTCTGTCGTATTAAAAAAAAATACCTAGTTTCAGATTTGAAAAAAAAAATTAAAAAATAAAATAAAAAACACTTTATTGACAAAAAAACATACAGAAAATAACTACAATAAAAAAAACACAATTCAGTCAATTGGCGGCCTTATCGCTATTGCTATTATCGCTAATATATATATAAGGCTTATTTTAAGCTATATATATATATATATATATAGCTTAAAATAAGCCTTATAGCTTTACATTTTTTTTTAATAAGAAACTTTTTTGAATTTCAGGATGACACGAAAAAGGAGACCATTATCAATGAAGTCCAAATCTTGGAGGGAAAAGATGGCTCAAGGGAGGTCACACACACACAAACTATAGAAACGGTTAAGAGGGTCGATTCTAAATTTGAAAATGGTAATTTTATTTTTATTTTCTTACTTCTACCATAACGCATTTTTGTCATTAGATACATTCACCGGAAACTAAAACAAGAACAGCAAATTTATAAATTTCCTAGGAAATTGTCGACAAATTGTATTATTTTCGCAAATTTATCAATTTGCGACGTCTCGTGGTAAATTAGTCAACTAACGAATATCCATTCATAAGGTTCTAAATGGTTCAACCAATCACAGAAAAGCTTTTAATGCGTTAATTTACGCTTTTTTAAAATACGGAAGATAACACACTGCTCTCTGATTGGTTGATGTTGACTGTTATTCAACCAATCAGAGCGCACATGGCGTTTGTTTATTGCTGACTTATTATTTTACGCGTAAGTTCGGTAAGTTTATAAATTTGCAAAAATGTTGCTTTTTGGTCACAGCCCCGTATGTCAAAAGAACCGACCAAGTGCGTGTCGGGCTCATGCTCAAAGGGTTCCGTATCATTAATTAATGTTTTTTAATTTAAGTTGTATGAAAGATTACGCAGTAATAAGCGGTTTACGATTTACGAGGTATTAAAAAAACGACTTACCAGATCTCGTTCAAAACAATTTTCGTTGGTAGGTAATTTTTATAGTAATTAGTCCGGGATCCCTGGTTCATTTTTCCAATTGATTACTATCAAGCTAATTTTTCGTGAGTAGCTTTAATTTGATGAGACGCCCAATAATTTCCTATACCAAACTCTGATTGTGGTAGCTTACAGAAGTAGCAAGGATAAATGTCGATTTAGTGATTCTTAAATATTTATTACTAACTGATTTTTCTTGTGTATATCTCAAGATAATTATCTAAATTACTTGAAAAAATATTTTTACCCAACAAAATCTATGGTTTGATCAAAGGGGGACTCTTTCAAACATGTATCGATAAATAGGTCATCGTAAATTATAATTACTAACAAGCTGATTTTTATTTATTTACTTAGTTAATTATTTGTATTATTTAACAAACTAATTGTCCTACAAATTTCGTGGTACGTTTTTCCGGTCCTACGCTTAAAAGATGTAGTACACATCCCTTATGTAAAAATAATTACTATCGATCACCAAAAGTACATCATAATATGTTTATTTTTTAGATTTTTCTTTGTCTTACTTTAGAAGTTAGAGGGGGGGGGACCAACTTTTCAACCAAAGCGTCTGTCACGCGAACTATCTTATAGTTAAAATATTTTTTTTAAAACCTCGATATCATTTTTGAATTAATACCACACGGCACACACGTTTGTTTTGATGACAAGCACATTTTAGAGTTTCAGTTCTCAGTATGGGAAGCAAAAATAATAAAAAATAATATTTATTATTTTACGATTTGTATTCTTATGGGTTTCTTACACATAGGATTTTTTTTATCGCGGTATTGACACGCAAACGAAAACTAAACGGGTATTCAAAGATGCATATATACATAGTATAAAACAAAGTCGCTTTTTTCTGTCTGTCCATATGTACGCTTTAATCTTTAAAACTACGCAACCGATTCTCATTGGGTTTTCATCAAATAGAGTGATTCAAGACGAACGTACCACGGGGAACAAGTTTATAATGAAGCCGAAATTCATTTCAGATAAACAAAATAACCAAGAAAAAAAGACCCAGTCAAAAATCCCGATGCTAAAATTGAGAAGAGCAGTAAGAAAAATAACAGAAGATCGAAAGAGAATAGAGGAGACGGAAAGAGAAGTGAGTTCAAATGTCAAAGATTTATTAACCTTATTTTTATCGCCAATAGAACGATAATATTTTTTGGTACTCTCTCTATGTTTTTATGTTTGTATGCTCCATCATACCGCCTAAACTTCTGAGCTGATTAAATTCAAGTCAAAATATAGGTGTAAAATTTCGTAACTCACTTCAAGAAAAGGAGTATCTACGTATTCAATATGCTTCTATGCTTGTTTCTCTATCTATATCTACGTAATTTCATGACAATCTTACTTACTTCAAATACTGTTTTGTCCTCTTTTTAACCCATCTATGCTACATTTATTAAGCTTATAATTATATATTTACCAATAAATCAACTAAACCTTAACCATTTCATTACGTTAAGACGCCCTTAAAGTATTAATAGAAGTAAATACTTGCAGAAATTCCGTTCAAAACCACGGAAATCATCAATACCTCGCTTAAAAGATACGAAGCAGTTGCTACCAGAAAATAATCAAAACCCGAAAGAAGCCCGGACAACCCAAAAATCTGAAACTACTGAAAATACTAAAGCCACAGAAGACGTCAAACCGGAAGATGAATTTGATAAACTATTTGAAGAAATCAATCAAAGTGCTGACTCATCACCGTTAATCAAGGACCCTGAGAAGCTAGAATCTAAATTCGAAGAAATAATACACGATTACGACGCCAATAAAGTCGAACCTATCAGCATAGACAGTTTCAGAAGCAGAATTCCTTTGCTCAAACGTAAGAGCGAACATGAAATTGAAGTGCCGAAACACGCGTTCTTCACAAAAAGGGGATCTTTTGATAGTTCGAAAACCCCTGTCGCGAATTGGAAAACTGCTGTTAAAACTCAAGTAAAGACTGAGAAAAGTATCTCTAAAGTCATTAGTAGAGAAGAAAGCCGTGAAAGTACTTTTGAAATGAAAGAAATTACTAATATACAACCAACTGAAGATATTGTCGCTCAAAATATAGAAACAACAGTTATGACTGATGAACATGTTGAAAACAACGAAAGTCTAGACTCTTATGAAATATTATTATTGAAAAATCAAATTAATGAAATGGTGCAAGAAACATCTAAACAAATATATACTAACGAAGATGCTAAAATACTTGAAAAGAGTTATTCTGTGGAATCTTCTTCCACAATAGAAGCAACACGTAACGAAGAAAGTGCTATTCATTCACCAATCGAAGTAAAACTTCTTAATTCTTCTAAAGTCCAATTAGGCGAAGATCAAAATAATGAGAACTTACAAGGTGACTCTTCAACGATTAAGACTGTATATAACGTCCAAGAAGACACATTAAAAAAGAGCATTTCCATCGAGTCTTCTTCAAGTGTTAGTGAACAGACTTACCAAGAAAGTAGCGTCAGTCATTCATCAATACAACGTATGGTAAGTGACCAATCAAATTTAGTTTCTGAAAGTCGGTCTATTGATAATCAAAATCAAGACATTACTATTGTTAGTACTATTGAAGGTGATAAAATAGTTGGTGAAAAGAATTCATCAAATACTTCAGTAACACTTACAAATAAAGATGTTTCTCAATTGGCATTGAAAGATTTAAATACCGATCGAACATCCATATCAGAGTCCATACATTCAACTTTATTTATAACAAAAAGTATAAATGAAAGTTCAGAAATTATAATGTCAAAAATATCTAAGGAGATTTCAACTCATAGTTCTTCAAGTTCTATTGAGTACAATAATATGATAGAAAGCAATAATCAGGAGAACAGAGAAGCAGAGTTACCAACAAAACAAATTGATGATAGAGCAGAAATAAAAAAAGAAGAAACAAGAGATGAAAATATTGATGTAATTAAAACAGAAAAAGTTGATCAAACTATTTTAAAAGAATCAGTGGAACAAACTAAAAACCAGAATGAGGAAATTGTCAGTAAAATTCCGGTAACCGAATATAAATCTAGTCTAGAAAGTACTCCGCAAAAAATAAGTGAAAATGATAACAAAATCATTAAAGTCAATATAAGTAAAAATGAACAAGAAAAACACCATGTTATTGAAACTAAAGACATACAATCATCTGCATCAACTTGTATTCATAAAGCAATGGACCCATCAATTCAATTTAATAATAATGACAATCCTCAAAGTGATTTTATTGAAAATCAAGACACTCAAGAAGTTATTGAATACACGGAGCCATCAAACACCAAAGATTTTACCATTATTGAGGAAATCAATCAAATCGATACAGTTCCTATTCCCAAAGAACCTGAAAATAATACAAGCTATGAAAACAACAAAGAAATCAGTAATGAAGTTAACACCCAAGATTTACAAGACATTGTGAGTGACAATAATGCTTGTCCAATCGTCGACGAAGTTAAAATTGAAGAAAATAATAAGAGCGCTACACTTAATATAGACACAAGTAAGAATGATACTGTGATATCATCCGAAGTGACAGTTAATTCGAATACTGTTGACGATACACAGATATTTAAAATTACTAAAGTTGAAAATAGTCAAAATGTGAATGATAAAGATGAAACCATTGAAATTAAAAGTGAAGAAAATAAAGAACTTGCTTTGAAGGTATGTGAAAAAACTTCTTCAGAAATAAAAGTAATTTCAAACGAAGAAAAAATTACTGAACATACCAAAGACATTCATGAAGTTGTTCAAAGTGAATCACAACCCAGTTTATTAAAATCGATTGATAACATTAATGATAATAATAAGGATACTTTTTCAAACATAGAAACATGCGACAATAATAACACTAAAATTACAGAAATTAATAAAGTTATTATAACTACTCAAGAAAAACCGGCAGAACTTTTGGAAGTTAAAAATGAAGAAAGTGATGAAAGTTTAACTTTGAACATAGAAATTAGTAAAAATATTGAAGTGGTTTCTTCTGAATTGACTATAATTTCAAAGACATCTCAAAATACTTACGTAAAAGAAGAAAAAAGCGAAATACAAAACAATTTGATTGAGAATAATGAGTCTTCATGCGTTGCAACTAAAACTATTGACAATATTGAAACAACTATATCAAACATGGATACATCTGAATATATTAATATCGCTTCTTACGGAGAAGACGTTATTACAAGCGCAGATAATAATACAAATGACATAATGGAGACACATAAAATTGATATAAGCACACAAGAAATTATAAGTGACGGCAATAATTCTTCAATAGGTATTGAAGCTCGAAATGAGGATTCTATTCCTAACTTTGAGGCACCCGAAAATAACAATAATCTCGCTTCCTCTGAATCGGAAGTAATTACAGATATTCCTAAAGAAATACAAACAGATGATTCAAATACTCAAGAAAGTTCAAACAATAAGCATAGTTCTTCACTGAACGATGAACTTGAAGTCCAAAATGAAGAAATTAACAAGCATTCTACATCAACAGTCATAGAGACTTACGAAAGTAGTTATTCATTTACTCCTGGAGTTGAAGCTATTTTAAAAACAGCGGATGACAATCAATGTATAGAAGAAATAAATAACTTTAAAACAATTGAGTCCCAACCAATAGAATCGGTACAAGAAAGTTTGAATAACATAAATGATTCGCAATTACAAACCGATGACGTTCAGAATGAAGACCATACTGACACTAATAATTCAAACACAAAGGACAACTCTCCCGAAGTAGAAGATATTGCAAATACTCGTAATAAAGACATAAATAACCTCGAAAAGAGTGAAATTACTCAAGAAGGATCTGTTAGTGTTAAAACTGGTTGTCAAGAAATAGCTACTGTAGTTGACAAATTACAGCATGAACAAGACATTTTGAAAAAAACTGAAGATACAAATATAGAAATTTCAGAAAGCCAACCTTCTTGGATTATCTCTACGAACGAAGAAAACCCTGAAAAATTAATAACAGTTGTAAGTCAAGAAACATCGTCGTTAGAAATAACTGTTATTGCCGATGAAAGTGAAATAGGTGATAGTTGTAATAAAAATATCACTTTAATGTCTTCTGATACAAACGAAGATGAAATAACTTTAAATCAAACCTACGTTGGTGCAATTACAGACAAAGATAATGAGAACCAATCTAACGGCGCACAAGAAAAAATCCTTGACGATTCTTCAGAAGAAGTCAAACAAAACTTAACGCTTCACAAAAGTGTTTCTGTTGACTTCTCGAACACCATTAATATTACATCCCATGTAAGCAACAGCACATTACGTAGAACGATAAGCGAGCAAGAAACGATTAAACAAGAAAATATTACGTCTTATAATTATGAAAAACAAGAAGTTAATATACCATCAGCAGAAATAGAAGTATCATCTGCCAGCGAAACTGTTTTAAATACTATAATAAAATCTACTAATGAAGAACAAAACAGTTTAGATAGTGATAATAATAATTTAAACAATGCTCCAGAAAGTGTCAATATCAACCCTAATAAGATCAGTACCGAGGTTAAACCCTTAGAACTATCTACAGAAGACCAAGAAAAGCCATCAAATCTTCCAATTTTCCACGATAAAACTACATTTGACTATGATAATAACAGTGCGGCTTTACCAAATGACAATAAACCCACACTAGCAAATTCTGAAGGTGATATACAAAGTTATAACTCAGAAAACTTAGAAGTGTCTTTAGAGAAAGGTCTTACAGAAATAACTGAAGAAATTAAAACTTCTCAAAGCTTAAACACTCATGAGTCTACTGAAAATATTCCAAACAACGTCATTCAACAAGAAAACTATATTCAAAATAAAGACTTGCCTTTGGAACAATCTTATACAAATGAATCAGAACTAAATGATATTAAAGATAAGAACAAAGTAGATAGCAGTATCGAGAGGGATACCACCCTTACAAAAATAGACCCACATCAAGAAAACAATGAAATTAAAACACGTGAAGAAAATTTAAATATAGTACAAACTATAATAGAGCAAAAAGACACAACCATTACATCTCAACTTAAACATAAAGAAACTGAAGAGAATAACGAACCGTCAAAAGAAGGACAAACTGAAAAAGCTGAATCATCAACATCTATTGATCCTAATACTCTACTATCTGTAGAGTCAGCTATGGACTCAAGTATTGAAAGCGCAGAAATTACTAAAGAACTTTCAGACGGCAACAAAGAATTCTCTATAACCACATGTGGTGAAAAAGAAAACATTATCAAAGACGTTGTACAAAAAAGTCAAGTAGAACAAGAATCAACTATAACTTGTACTAGTGAAGAAAACAATGCTTCACATATAATAGATACTCAAAAAACTGAATTTAAAAATATTGAAAACAAAAGCCTTCTACTTCAAAAGAGCATATCAATTGATTCTTCAAATAGTACAAATATAACTAATAACCACACTACAAATGTTAAAACTGAACGTAAAATTTTACAACGTGCAGTAAGTGAACAAGAAAGTACAACATTCAATTATTCCGAAAAGACTTTTTCAGGAAACTTGCTAACACAAGAAGTATCCCAAACAACAACTACTCCTCATAAAGAAACCGTTTCTCAAATTTATACCACAAAGGATTCGACGGTAAGAAATGAAATCTGTAATAGTTCTTTGAGTTCTAATATTTTAGTTAAAAAATATATAGACAGTCTCGAAGATAAGAAAGAAATCATTGAAACAAATGAGGAAAGAATTAAAGAGATTGAATCTATGAAAGACGATACAAACAGTTTTATAAATGAAAAACAATCGACGTCTGTAAAGGAAATACATTCAATTGAGGAAAAATCCATCAAACAAAACAATAATTTAGAAATTAAAACATCACCAAAAGATTCTCAAGATACAATAGAAACAAATGAAAACAATAATGTGATTAATAAAGAAAATACCAACGAAAATATCGTAACTAATTTCGAGCATCGGGACGACACTACAGTAACAATATCAACAGATACACAAGGTCATTCAAACTTACGAAAAGATATATCTAGCTCAGAATTATCAACAAAGACAGACATACAAGTTATTAAAGAAATCGTTACCGAAACTCATACAGTTAATACGAAAATAGACGAGACAGCAAGCATTAGTTATCAAAATATTGAAAATAATGTCGTTGATACATCAAAATTAGATCATTTAAACACAGAACAACTCAAGACTGTTACAGAAAAAGAAGTACCTAAAAATAACCCTCAATCTTTAGAAGACGATACTATTTGTAAGAAGCACGATGAACATAAACAGCAAGAAACTGAAAATGCTTTATCTAATAACAACGTGTCTTTACATACAACAAATGACAGTCAATCAAATAAAATATTCACTGGTTTTGAAAATGACTCAGCTGAAATAAACTATCTTAAGAAAGACAATTCAGAAGCAAATACAGCTCAAAGTAAAACTGTTATAACTACTCAAAAGTCGATTGAAACTACGATTAAAGAAACACACAATATCACTACTAATATCAAAGAAACTTTAAGTAAATCCAACAGTTCTTATGACGAGCTCAAAGTTACAAAAAGCGAGAAATCTCTCAATAGACTGAACATTCACAACGCAAGTCATTTAGAAAAATCTAGACCAAACACACCAGTTATTGATATATCACCAAGTTTTATAGATGGTATGGAAAAAGAAATTGTCGTTCAAAACAATGCGGTACCAGAAATAAAAGTGCTTAAATATTTTGATGAAAAGAAGTTAAACCAAGAAGTGAAAACTGATCTTAACGTCAAAGTTTCTAGCAAAGAAAATGTACAAGATGTTCTAGATAAAACTATGATTGATGAATTAATAAAATCAGATTTACAAGAAGAAGATATTATTCTACTAAAGGGCAAAGTCCACAGAGTTCGAAGTAGACTAGATTCAAAGAAAATTAAAAAAGACAACATCCCACATGAAATAATTGATGAAGTACCTAAAAGAACTGTTTTATCGAAGATTGCATTATTTGAAGTAAGTATTTTCGAAATTTAAACAATTATGCTAAGACTTAAAACCGAATTTTGAGTATTGAATACTTTCCCTGAACGTGTTGCTTGACTTATTCGGAAAAATAGTATTATTATTATTAAATTAGTTTTGACATGAGAATAAAAACTTGACACTACTCATGCGCCGAAATCTCGCTTCTGAATCACGCTTATAATGTTTATTCGAGACGTAGCATATATACAACTAGTCGACATTTATTTATTTTGACATCAAATCATTAGGGCCTTGGTTCATAGGCTATTAAAATCTTATCTCCTTCTTTGTTCGCTATAGTCGGGTATAATTTAAGGTTAGCAAGCAATATAAAATATACCTACGTCATCAAACCTAGCCTAACAGCCACTGGTACGACTGATCGAAGAACATTTTGATTCGAAGAAACTTAGTTAGATAGGTGTTGCATCCTTCCTCATTATCTATCTATATAAATAAAAATAAATTGCTGTTCGTTAGTCTCGTTAAAACTCGAGAACGGCTGGGCCGATTGAGCTGATTTTGGTTTTAAAATGTTTGTCGTAGTCCAGGGTAGGTCTAAAACGTGGAAAACATTCGAATAATCGCCGGGAAAACTATAAAAACAGCCCTTTTCTATTTCCCACACAAAAGCTATTGAAGCAGTACGAAGCCTGCCGGGCTAGTTAAATATTAAAAATCGCTTTGTAATTCCCATATATTTTTGTTCACAGCGTAAAGAAGCCGAAATTCCGATACAAAGAAAAGTCCAACGAGCCTACAGTTACAACGTCGTAAACCACAAACCAAAAATCGTTGATGAAATTTTGAAAACGAACCCAAAAATAGATTCTAAACATTCAAAACATACTAAGAGCAATCCTAATCTTGCCAATACTCTATCATATAAAAGATCGAACAAAGAAGAAAGTTCAAACGACAAAAATGTGTCTTCTCTAAACCTTGATACAGAAGAATTGACTTCTAAGAAATTGTCATTCAAAACTTCTTTGAGCTACGAAAGAAGTCGGAAAGAGGATGTTTCTTCTCCGAATTTGGATAAAGAAGAATCAAGTCGTAGAAGATTATCACACAGCAGAAGTTTTTTGAGAGAAGTTTCCAACGCTGAGGAAGAATTAGGCGACGCTTTAAAGGGGAAAGTGAAAATGGTAGTTCGAATGATTTCTATGGAGAGAATGGATATGGAAAGTAAAGGAGTCATTGATATTAAGGAGACGCCAAAAAGGGGATCTGTTTTGGAAAAGATTGCTTTATTCGAGGTAATTTATTTTATCTATACTAATATATAATGCTGAAGAGTTTGTTTGTTTGTTTGTTTGAACGCGCTAATCTCAGGATCTACTGGTTCGAATTGATAAATTATTTTTTTATTGAATTGACCATGTATCGAGGATGGCTTTAGGCTACATAACAGCACGCTGCGACTAATAGGAGCGAATATATGATGGAAAATATGGAAAAAACGGGGAAAATTATTCATCTTTGAGGGCTTCTTTTGCGTGCGCTGCGAAAACGGTTCAAGATACAAAAATATATGTATGAAAGAAGTATTCCTCTTTAAATGATCTAAAAAAGTCCGCGACAGTATATGTATATCTTCTAAGATTGACTCACTATAAAATAATAATAGAAATAGATCCGACGGGGACAAAGTCGCGAGCAACAGCTAGTTCCAGATAAAAAGTAGCCTGTCTTTTCTCAGGCTTTAGACTATCTGTCTACCAAATTTTATTACAATCGATTCAGTAAAATTGGCGTGAAAGCGAGACAGTCTGACCGACAAAAAACTATTGTATTAATATATTACTATGGATTAGGTATAAAAATTTGAAAATACAATTTACTTTTACAGTATTTAATATTATATTATGTTCACTAGCTGACCCGTGCCCACTTCGTTGGGCGTAATGTTAATTATCCTTTTCGGTTTTTTATATAGCCTATGACACTCAGCAATAATGTGGCTTTCTATTGGTGAAAGAATTTTTAAAATCCGTTCAGTAGATCCCGATATTACCCCTTACAATTTAACAAACACACAAACTTAATTTTTTATAATAATAGTATAGATTTACAACCACACATAACCACGGACAACATTACGTTTGGCTGTCATCTATGTTTTGTTACTCCATTATAATATTAGTATAGATAAAACTAAGTGTTTCTGTCCGTTCTTCTCAGTAGTAACTCTGCCACTCTCTCCATGTCAGTTGCGTTGTTGTACCCAATATATCACTTTTCTAACCTGGCAATGGTATTCTATGGCTATCACCTGGTTCTAAGCTATCTCCCCGCACATTTTCAGCCAAAACCGTTCAACCGTTATTTAGTTGTAAATAGTGTAACTAACACGACTTTCTTTTGTATATACATTAATCTGTCTAATCTAAAGTACCTGCGAGCTACACGAGTCGGTAGCAGTGTGAGTGATGATGACCCAGGGCACCGGCTGTCTGATCTTGTCCAGCACCTCCTCCACGGGCTGCGCCAGCCAGTCGTCCCGGGACACGATGCGGAGGTACTCCGGCGATATCAGCAGCGGGTCCGCTGGAATTATCACGTGTTTCTATTTACTACACAAATATATTGCATATAGTGTGCTATTACATTATAAGCAAAGCGATAAGTTACATTTCGCAAATTGCAATAATAAACGTCACATCGCAGGTATGTAGGCAACCCACTCGCAACAGTGCACGTTATGTACAATGTTTATATCTAATAAGCAATTACTTAATGTAACAATTAAGGTATCTAAAGTTTGGTAAATCTTATGCAGTTTTCTTTAAATCGGACTGTATATGTAGTATGACTAAATGTATAGATATACATATAGATTTAGAGAGAGATAGAATACGACTTTTATTATTTACTATTACATAATATTATGCGATAAATTCCTTCACTACATCTATCTGTCAGTTCGCAAAAAGCACATGAAACTACTGCACGGATTTCCATCCGGTTTTCGATATGATAAAAGTACTTCATGACGATGATTCGACAAAATAATCTATTTAAGCATATTATATACGAATTATCGCACCTGCAATACTCAATATGACATTCGCATTTCACAGGACATTGCAGCGACTTTCGCAACGCGTTTATATTTTTCGAGACTAAGCAAATGCTTATATGTATAACTTCTCGACATCGAATAATTCGTCAGTAAATCCACTGGTTGTCCTCAACCAGGATCCTTCCTTTGGCTCAGATGTAGGTCGAATATTTTTCCACATCTCTGAGTATAAAACTTGTTTTCTTATAGAACATTTTCTCGAACTTGATTTCGAATTTAACAAACGTGAGGATACAATAAATAAGGAAATATTAATATTAAAAAAATATATAGAACGTAGTTTTTAATACGGCAGTAAGTATGATAAGCGATTTCTCGTATTAACTTTCACCTACAAGGAAAAAACCTAATAGAAGTTACATTTGAAAATTGAAATCGTCCTATTAAACAGAGTCCGCATTCCGTCTGTTTGTCTGTCTACGTCAAACTCTATTATCGGATTTTTAATACGACATTTATTTTTCTATAGCAAAGTCAGCGCCAGTGGTAAGTACGCCATAACATAAATAATTGTATGGTTTTCCTCATAGTAATAGCGCTTGGTATTATAACTCCATACACATAGATAGATGCAATATTACATAACATATGATACAAACGCTCACTACAACCATAAAATGACAAAGGCAAATTGCTCGTGAATATCTTTATCATTGCTTTAGTGAAAAGCATGTCGTACCTTTAATTATACTAACATATTTATTTATGCTATACAAACAGAAACAATTTCTATGTTCTCTTGCATTGTATGGGCTCTGATACAATTGACTTTTCTGAATGGTAGAGCCATGCCGTTACTGTTATCAA
>DWAJ01004149.1:0-13454 GCA_018238005.1 Eurema mandarina
ATTGTAAAAAGATGGCGCTGTGTAAGAAAGAAAACATCCGGTTTTTTATATCGTTCGGTGTTCCGACTTTAAAAATAATTATCAAATAGAAGTTGAAATTATTACGATGTTAAACTAGGCCATAATTTCACTATCTGAAGTGATATGATAATTTTATTTTACAATTTCATGATTATATTTAAAAAAGGAGCTATAACAGCTAAACGAAACATTTTCTTGAGTTTGATTATAATTAACTTACCTCAATAGCCCTAAGCTTTTTGAACATGATAAGACTACATTTAAAAATCCCATAGATTTTTTCATTGTGTCTCCGTGTATGAACTTAGAGGTTTTCGTATCTATTAAATTAACAACGTAGGGTGAGAAAGCTAAATGAATTAGTCAATGTTAAATTGCACCTTTCTCTGAATTCTAAAAGTTCTTGTTTTAAAATAATAGATGGCAATAAACAGTTTTGTAAAGCAAACACTAGATGGTGCTTATTAAGCATATTGTAAATCTTTCGTGTTAGTTTTATAACTAATTACTAGATGGCGCTTTAGTAAAATAACAACTTTGTTAATAATTTTTTTGTCTGTAATAAAAACATCAGGCCAATTTATTTATCTATTAAAAAAATTAAGAAAAATGGCATGAGATAAATAAAATATAATTTGGTAGCCTTTATATTATATTGTTTAGTATTCAACCAGTTTTATAATGTCTCTGCGTGTAATGTAGGTAAACTTTGCGCATTACATAAGTGTAGGTTTGGATATACCTAATTCAATTATTAAATGAAATCAGGATTTGCTCTTCGAAATGGACCCAAGGGACGGACGTGATTTCGTATCCATGCATTGTATTAACAGTATATACCTCATACGTAATTAAATCAACAAAAACAAGGGTCAAGAAGGAGGGGAGAACCCTTAGCAATTGAGTAAAGTAGAATTGTAGATACGTAAATTAAACCAAACGTAAATAGACTCGCAGAGATTTATGTTATGTTATGTATGTATTTTAGTAGATAGGTTTCAGTGATCAAGTCTGTTTGTAGGTATCTAAATAAAAATAAAAAAATATTTATTCGTTTAAATATTATTAGCATTTTATTAGTAAAATGTATTATTAAAATATTTTTTTCTTTATTTAAGAAACACTTTAACTACACAAATAGCTTTTTTATACAAATATAATTAATTATTATAATTAACACTTAAAATTAATAAATAATAATTCCCACTTTATATAACAAAACAAATCAAGGAAAGCCTGGAAACCCATGTACCTTATTACGTTGGAGTTGGATATTCTTACCCACCTGTCTGGAAGAATTTAAGGTCAGGGTGAATGAACACATAAATAGACATGCTACTTTTTAGAGGATTGCTCCAGGCGAGATGACAGATTACAGCCTATAGAGTATAAGTACATAAAAAAAGTACTACGTACATGTTCCCCGTACAATAGGTAGATACAATTAGCTATTTCACACTCGCACATTGCATTCAATAGAAAAACTTTAACGTCCATGCATTACTCAGCGGAAACAGTCAAGATCCATTACCAGTTGCCTATAACAGCAACGTTAACGTGGATAATTACATGGCAGCAATAATTAAACCCCCCCAACTAATCAACGGATTAATAGCGCTTTCTTCGTGTGAGGTTTAAATAAAACTGAAGGAGTTTATTTTTCTTGTGTAGGAAGGTAAGTGAGACTGGTTTTACAGTCTAGATATAAAGGTATTGAAAATAAAACAAAGTAGATAAGTTGAGCCACTTTAATCGTCAGGTGTCTTCGGTATTTTGCGTACTTAATATAAAATTATACGTAAAGGTTCTTTTTTATGTCTATTATTGTCTCTTAACTCACATAGAACAAAGAACTTCGTTTAAATAAGTAGGTTTGGTAGGTTCTTGTGGTTATTTATATCTATATAATTATATTTGTACCCCATTACTTCTACACTAGTCATTCTTGTCGGTTATTCTTCGTTGAAACTGAATACTAGAAAAACAAAGTAAGTAGAGCACAGTTTTATATAGATATAAGATTGTTTCATATTGAATTTGACTTGGTATTTAATAACGCTGGTACTTGAAAGATGCCTAGGTGCTACTTAGAAATCACATTCTTTTCATTTATTTAGGTAGGTACCTATATGATGTACCTACAGCGACATAAGTTAGTATTATACTTTCCTTTAGTCGCAATTTACAAAGCAATTTCTTAATAACATTTTTCATTACGTATAAGTAAAGTTTGCCCTTCATAAATATTGATTCTCCATCTAAAATCCTAAAATTTGGTTCATTTAACTTCACCCCAAATCCACCCTTCACATTTTCGTTCTAACACTGCCTCCCCAAAGTTCGCAGCATCCGCCATATTTTATTGTGTGAGTGAAATGGATTCCGTTAATATGGTAAATTTTGTGCACGTGTGAAAGGGATAGGTTGTCTCGTAGTTTGTGGAATGGGAACAAAGGACGCGCTGTCAGGTCTCCCTTTGTGAATTGTAAAATCTTGGAAATTTACTCTTCGACTCGATTTTTTAAGTAGATATATTCATGAGTTATTTCTTGATGGTCTGAAATTGGAAATGTTTTAATATATTAGTAAAATGAATATGGACAAATCTTATCATAGAATTATTTACTAAAAGCCTCATATTTCCTGACAATTTCTATTAGGTAGGTGTGTTAAATATGCCTTACAATTTTTTATTAGATACCCCTATAGGCTTAGCGGTTTTTTATAACGTGACAGCCTTGGAGGTAGATTAATTTTTTTTATATCTTTAAAATTAAATTCTTGGTTAATATTATTAAATAAGATTTTTTTACTATCAATACAATTCATAAATATAGGTCTTATAAGATAAAAATTAGATAAGTAAAATTATTTTACAGTCATTTTATTAATACTTTCAAAATTACAAAACATCTGATAATAAAATATTTCATACCTACGTTGAATTCGTGTATTCGTGTATTTTGAAAATGACTAATACCTATGTCTTTTATTTATTATTATATTTAGCACTAGCTAGTGAGCCACACTACCATTTTTTCAGAGTAAAAGACGAATAATTTTTTTTATATTTTTTGTCAACTATTAATTTAATGTCAGTTGCAAACAATGTAATCATCATCTTTATTTAATTATTTTCAAAATTGCTTAAGCAGGTCCAGAGGTTGCCACGTACTTACAACGTTGACTTTTTTACAAATAAGTAGATAACTTATGACGTTTACGTAAGCAGATTGTAGCAAAACATATCTACTTATATTTATTATATATTTACATAGGAATATTATAACCAAACACATAAGTTTAAATATATTAAACAAAAGTAGGAAGGATATTAGCTTAAAAGCCGTGCATAGCATTCAACATTCCAAATTCCTTATCAAATCAAGCCCTCGAGGCACTCAAGTGAAATTCCCCGCGACACAGCTTTATGGCCCTCGTTATCAAGGCTCTTATATTTCGTCATTCGATCGCATTAGGGTATGACGCACTTATACTTAGCTACATTACTTATATGACATCGTCTTGCTTGACTGTAAAATGAGAAAAGACAAACAATGTAGGTAGGTATCTACATAATACCTAGATAATAATATATCTGAGCATTAAATGTTTAATAAGAAACAAAATTAAACTTTTAAATATGGAAGTCTTAAATGCATTTTATAAAATGTAGATACTAAATATGGTATTTGTTCCAGATGGACAAGAAAGATTTGGCTCCGACGGCCGGCGGCGCTGCGTTTTTCTTACCTAGAAGAAAATTTATGATTTTATGAAATACGTTTTAGTTAAAATATACTTTGAAACTTGCTCATAGTAAGTTTAAGAGAATTTTATTAATATTTGTGTTTTGATTTGTGCCCCGTAAAATGGACTTTTATTTGATCCTGTAATGGAATGGAAGCGCCTGCAAAATATACCTAATATTGTTTAATTATCTCAGATTTTTGTTAAATATAAGATATCTATAGCTATATTAGATACTTACCTACATGTATATGAATAAATAGGTATAATCAAAGAAATGAAGGGAATTGGACATATTTTAGTACTTTGTAGGTTTAATGTGTGCTGAAAATGTATGCTGATGAATAACACGTGCGCTTAATTGTGCTAGTGGGGGTACGATCATTTTAATTGTTACTTTCGATGCGGGTAAAACTTCATTACCTAATTAAATTTGATTATTAGGTATACGAATTACTGAGTAGGTACCTCGTCTTGCCTTAATTATCATACTATATAGCGTTGTCTTTAAGCTTAATCCTAAGCTGAAATTAAACATTATTATATACCTTAGAATATTTTTAAAACTACTGATCAAAAATTTAATTTGTTGTCAAAACTGCTGTTGAATTCAAATATTATACATTATAAATACCTAATATTATAGAATAAAGACTCATTGCATTAATTGTATTTAAGTTTCTTGGACTAATACTTTTGCGAAGGCATCAATCCTCTCTTTGATAATAACTTATTAAGATTAAAATAAAGTTAGTAAATACTTATACCTTGTTTTAATAAATACAGTGCGTAACACAGAATATGCTCTTAGCTTATTTAATATATACCTACATTTGTTTGTTTAATTACACTGATATATATTTCATTGTATGTTTGAAAATAAATTTTCAGCAACCAATTGCTTAGTTTTTTTATAGCTTTACATAATATTTTGTTAAATAAATACCTAGCTATTGTTGTACATGCCTTTTATATAGTTAGGCACAGAGATAGAAGACCGATAAAGGATTTTAAAGAACTGATTTATTGTAACAACGCCTTTGTTTGAACAATACAATATTGCCATTACAGTATGTAGGTATATAGGAGATCTATAACGCTAGAGTCTGCGTAAGACCATTTAGCGGTTTACGAAAGGCGGTGAGCGTAAGAACTATACTAGTTCATATGTTAAGTGAGGTAATGTAATGGCTGTCGGGTTTCAAGCGGGCCCTTTAACTGCCTCGTAATTGCGAACTGAAATTAAGTGTTATTTTTATGGTGATTTCTCTACAGCTACTTAGTCGCTTTAAATGAGCGTAAAATGTTTTATTAATTGAAATTACATGGCACGGTTCTGAATGTGTAAATCATGTTAATGTAAAGGTAAAGTGATGAATTGCTGTATTGAAATTTGGATCAGAATATTGTATGTGCTACGATTGTATAAAATGTTATTGAGCGCCAAGAATGTTAAGAAGGCGAAGAAGAATACTACTAATTAGTATAATCCAAATATTAGTGGTAAGAAAAGTATCTGTTAGTTAATAGTCAAATAAAGCATCTATACCTACTTACAGTACCTAATGTATAAAAAAATATTGTTACCTGAGCCTTAGGTATGTTATTCTATATTCCTGTCCCGGTATCCTTGTTTAAAATTCAGCAAAGCCGGTTCTGCAATTAAACGAAACCTTTCAGATTATATTAGGTACAATAAATTACGCATACCTACATTTCTGGCGGGAAGGGTTACATTTACGAGAGGAAAGCGCATGTGCGAACTCAGCCCGCAATAAAATGTACCGCCATAAATTATTGCAACTTTGTTATCTACATGTGACGGGCTTTGGGACGTGTGTTCGTATATATGTACGCTAGCTGTTGCCTGCGACTCCGTCCGCGTGGACTTTCATATAATGTTGAATCACCCCCTCCTTATACCTAACCGTTTTTACCAGTTAAAAAGTAGCCGTAGTATTTAGTAGTGTTATCTCAGGCTCTAGAACATCTGTGTGCCAAATTTCATTATTATCGGTTCAGTAGTTTTGCTGTGAAAGCGTAACAGACAGACAGACAGAGTTATTTTCGCATTTAAAATTTTAGTAGGGATATATTATACACGATTTGGGCTTTAAAATATAAATAGAAGATCTACTTCGTAATATATCTGATTTACGTATATACTTGCAAGTTCAAGCTATGAAATTATAAAAAATATCATTAGTTATTAAGATACCGCTTTTGTTTTACCTTCCTAGATAAGTGTGAATTAAAATATGGTGAGAGCGATTTTTTAACCGACTTCAAAAAATATAAAACTATATTTGCATTTAAAAAAATAGTTTAGCCTTGATCGATTTCTTAAATTTTCATTACATCACATTAATTTATCATATACTTGTTGTACGTGACTCGACGAAGACTTATATACTTATTTAAAGAAACACAATTCTTATCAATTTTGACCGCAAAAATGAAAACGCTTACACGACTCCCTCTTCCATTAAAGAGAAACATTATCCTTTGCCGAGCGCTCATAAAACCTTATCTGAAAGAAAGCAAGGCAAGTGAAGCAATCTACATAGAGCTGATAATAGCATGACCACTGTACGAAGACCTCTCAGCTTTTCTCCTACAACGTGAGAGTGGTGCTGGAATAACGAAATACAGGGGTATAAGTCGTCTAGTCACGGTATAAGTAATCTTCGCTGAGCAGAGGGCGGTTTACGAGCTCGGGCGGAGGCTTTTATATTTATTAAGTAAGTTGGGCTTTTGGCAGTATTAATCCACCTTTATTGAGGGGTGCCTAGGCGCCTGTGGCTAAGATGCGAGTGCAGATTATGCACGTACTTCAAACACTTGGTGTTTATTATGGAACATCTTATTTATTCAGTGACGGTATAGTGTCCATCTCAGCGGTTAGCTTTTATTGTTCATTAAAATTTATAAGTTATTTGAAGTTGGTGCTTTATTACTTTACATTAGGACAAATGATACAACTAGTTACTACTTATAAGTAAAAAGGTTTGAATAGGACCCTGCCAATATACCTACTATCTTTCTATTTATTAGAATAACTAAATATAATATAGTAAGTTACAAAATTAATAATAAAACATATCAAATACCTACATAATTAGTGCAGATATTTGTTGTGTGGTTTATTTATTTTTTTACTTTAAAACATTATTATAATATATACTATACTATTTTTTTATTTATTAATACTTATAAAAAAGAAATCGACCATAACAGAAACTTTAAACAGTCAGTATGGTTGACCTAAATTTGCTTAGATATCCTTGTACCCAAGCTCCATTGCCGTTGAAGCAAAATTTTTGCTTAGCTACGTGAACGTTATCATATTTTTACGGTCTTCGTTAAAACTCACATTTTTATTAGGGTGTGCTTTATTACGTATCTAGATTAGAAGTCACGTTGTTTTACGATAGGAATGTATATGTATAATTGTAATCTGTTTCTACTTATCATAAGTACATATGCATGTATAATAAAATGCATGCAAATAAATATAATTGTTTCATTTATACTGTTAAAAAGTAGACTCTTACCCTGAACCTATAAATAACTTAAATTGTTATAAAATCGATACTGATTTCAACTCTAATAATATTATGTTTCACTTCATTACAGTAAACACGTTTGAAGACCCTACATTATATTGGCGCTAGTCACCCTATGATTTGGGTTACAAAAATCTTCGAGCCCAAGTAAAAACGAAATCTATGACGCGAGAAGAAATCGGTCCCGTATTTATGGGCAGAGTTATTGTTTGAAACGTCTAAGTCGTAATTCCGGGGTATAAAGCAGCAGGCTTCAGTTGTTCCCCTCATCTCCTACCACCCTACCAGGATGCTGTGTTTTCCGCGCGAAATGGCCCGTTCGAAATTGTTGTTTTATGGAAGTTTTTAGTAGTTGACTTTGCTGAAAGAAATATACTTATATTAAGTATATAGGTGCCTATAGGATATCCTACTCTTTCGGTTAAGGTTATTTAATATAAGTACTTAATATATGAAATTACCTTACGTAAGTAACAGCACACTCACACAAACTATCTTTGGGTATAATTGCACCGACATAAGTATTAAGTGTAGTATAAAATTAAAAAGATATAGATACACAAAGTTTTATGTAAGCAGGGAATTTTTTTTATTGTGATTATAATCTTTATCTATACATAATTTATTTTTGTTAACAAAGTATATATAATCTAAATTTATTAAGTATTCAAATCGCTTAGCAAATAAATCAGAATTTATTTAAATTATGCAGAAATATTATATTGTAGGACCGAACGGTGTGAATACTTATTAACACCATTTACTACCCACCTACAAATTATGAAATGCCTACAAAGAGTGTTTGAGACTGTATCATAATCTATGTTCATATTTGTAAATAATAGTAATAATAACCATCTACTTCTAACTGAGGGTGATGTCTTAAATCATTAAAAAAACGCTGACAGCAACCATCGTCAAAAGCATAACGAAATTTGATAAAAAATAAATATTTTCAAAGATGCTACGGATATCAACGAACCACTTGAGAAAATATCGAACGCACGGACCGATAAAATTTTAAAATAACGACCTGTCACAAAATAATATATAAAATTGTCTCCACCATTTTGAACTTGGAACGTACGGAGAACTCTCGCTTGCGATTGGTCGGTTTTTGACAGCTGAGTGAAATATGCCGGGCTGCCCGCTTCGACTCAGCGGGTGTCACTAAAATCCCCTAATGAAATTAAATTCCGTACATTTTAGATTTGCTCGTAAATAATACGGATATCTAATCCGCTGATTAATGAATAATGATTCAGATATTACTTATTATCTCCAATACCTACCTATAATATGCGACTATTTTCAATAGTAGGTACCTAACTTACATTATATACTTAATACAAGTATTACAAGGAACATATTTTATATTTACAAAGTAGCGCTATGTATTGAACTCACTGTTAAGCCTAACTTATTATAATACAGACTAAAAATAAATAATGACATTTGGTCAACACAATAAATCGGAAAGACATTTTTATGATGTCAATGACCAACGAAACGGGGTAATATATCAATTCAGAATACTCTATACGGTCATATAAGAGATATGAGGCATCTTAGCACTTTGAAAGCATTTTAGATAATATTACGTGTCAGATAGGTGTATGGATTTAGTAACAACAAAATTACAAGTTTATGAGGGACTATATAGCAACTTACGGCTTACACTGACGAGCACTAAAAGGCTGGTTTAGTGCCCTACTGATGATTTACTGGGTGCATTCCTCAAATGATGTAGAACGCTTATGGGTTAATACTATTTACTGATATTGCAGTTGGATATGTTTTATAGATCCTAAAACAACGGTTATTACCTCCTACATATAGGTACATTTTGTCTAATTAGTAACTCACAAAATATACCAATAGGTAATAATATTCATTATTATTTTTTTATAAGATTAAATACGCGTCTCCTTCAATAATAGTAAACATGGCTACTATAGAACACACCCATATTAGTAGAAATATTTTTTAAAAATCTCTATAACGAAAGAGCTTTAATCTTGATATTGTTCCAGAAAATTTAATGAACTTTCCTACAAATAATTAATTGTTCGTGTGATTTACATACAACTTAAATAGTATGTAACTACATAAGGTAAGAATATTTTTATAGTTTATTTAATATCATTTCACAGAATTCGCTAATGCTTCTTGCATAAAAATTTTACAAAGTCCTTAATCTTTCAGCCCACCCAGGCTGTAAAATAATAAAACGCAAGTCATATCACATGTGTAAGATATAAATTATGGCGAAGAAACCGATATTTCATTTCATTTAAGCTATCATAAATTAAGTATATTTTAATAAACGCTTAAACAAAATATATTGACGGCTGCCTCGCTGGAAATGTGGATTAAATCTGATTGTAATGTGAGAAGGTAATTTATATGAAAGCTATTTATTACGGTAGAAACTCTTAGGTTAAAATGTTTCCATCTTAAGTAAAGGACCTTAAAATATTCATTTAAATAGAATAAGTTTTTTAACTTATTCCTACTCTCGAACGATTTGTTTTGTTGCCATGGAAACATAAGTACATAACTCATCCCTGAATTTTGCATGTATCGAAACAAAAGAAACAAGTCAACGTTAATAATATCGAAATAAAATGTTAATTCTCAAAAGGAATCAGGTGCAAAGCGTGCAATAAAAATAGCAAATATCCTTCGCGCATACTCGATTATTTTGAAACGCACGGTAACGTCTCCATAAAACCGTATTCAATATCATTTTCGATATTTTCCCAGCGACACATGCGCTCCGAATCGTCAAGTGAGACGGGATAGAATTTACGATCCAATATTTTTATGCAAAGAGCGTCGCCAAATGTGCCACGTCGGTGTCGAAAAAATAGAGCTACGTCCTTTTGCGCGTAAAAAGGATGCGACAAAATAAATATACATGGAGCCACCCTTTTTGTCCATTAAACGACCCGAGCTTTTTTCTGTTGTCATAAAATGTGCCCCAATAAATATGTAAATCTACCGAAAACGCTGCGATGCCGCCCGGCGTCGTGAGTTTCACTTTCTGTTCGAGTTAATTGGTACAATTGTGAGATTTGTATAACACTTTATTGAAGCGTGCCAACGACCTTTGTTTCAATTGTTGAACTAGTGCTTTGTCATAGCTATTCCAGTTGCCTGTTTGCATTTCAATTATTGCTACCAAATTAATGAAATCTGGATACGTCTAACGAATCTTTAGACTTCATTTTCTAAAGTAAGTCAAAAGAAAGAAGGAAAATTAAGTCTCTGTCTAAAATCATGCATTTTAATAAGCGGTCTTCATTTTTGTTTCAGTCATGTGTCATAGACAACTAAGTTGGTACTAACACCACTTTTATGTTTCACAAATGAGGTAAGCTGATTAACAACCAGTGCGTTATAACGGGTCTGAAATCGATTTTAAATTACCTTTATTTATATCTCCGAGTCGCAAAAGAACGCCGGGCCGAGGTAACTTTAGGATACATTTTTCTTTAATGAATGGTATTGATCGCTCGCGAGGCCATAAGCGAATAATTTACGACTACCTCTACCCTTAGGTTCGCAGCGTGCCCTGAAGGTGTGTTATTTATATTCCCTTTTTTATTTATGCCCCCTTTTTTCGCAGCTCGTAACGGCTGGCAATAAAGGGGACGTAATTTTAATTTCATGATTGGAAAGCTCGATTAGCCGGTTATGTGGCTTAATGAGTTTATTGCGGCTATGATGATAACGGTCGTGGGACGCTCTGTACGATATCGAGCTGATTTTTATGGCAATTTCGTGATATTTATTACGTAAGTGCAACAGATTATTTGCACGTAAATTAATTCAGCAGTGCTGTTGCTTTTGGAGTATTGAGTAAATTTAAGTCTTGATATCAGTCTATCTCAGAATCCCTAAAAATGGCAATAGGTATTTGTCTCCACTTAAAATGTGCGTAGGTAGGTACAGGTTAGATATCTTTAAACGGCCGGCAACAAAATCGTTAGGTATATCAAACGTCGTACAAAGCGATGTATAAAGTCGTAAAAGTATGTATAAAGTACAAGTTGCACGAAATCATTGACCATAAAACTTTAGAAAAAATCATATAAATAAATTATTAAATCTTTTCTCAAATAAAGAAAATATTTGAAAATATAGTGCCGGTACATACATTTCTATGTCTAATGAAAGCTTAATTTACGTTGAAGCGTATCTTCATAAATTTCCAACCACTTGAAGTTTAAATATTAAAAAGGGTCTGGCCGCTAGACAGCACTTTAACTCCCAAGTAGGTAAGTTATTGTACATCCCGACTCTAAATTGAAAAAGATAAATCTTTCGCGCACACACCCATCGATGCTACATTGACGAAGGCAACGTTTTTGTGAATCGAAAAACCCGACTCCTTGTAACTAATCCTTAGGTAAGTATGTAAATTGTATATAATACAAGAAATATCGTTTAAGCTATAGCTGGTTGAAGGTATCTTAGCTACAATGTTGGCTACTTTATATGCATAATAATCGTTTTGTACTTTAATAAATCCGGTAATAAAATATGTAGTTACTGTAAGACTGACGTGCAAGAAAAAGGAGACGTGTCTGATTTATTCCAACAACCTATAGAGGATTATGTTCGCACTCACATGTATTATGATTTTTTTTTATTTCGGTCATTCGCAACATTGTACGCACCTATGAACTCACTTAACGAAAATATAGCGTATTAAATCGCATAAAGAACAGTGTTTTCAGAAGATAGTTTTGTATAAAAGGAAAGTTGTAAGGGCGTCGTAACTTTTGGACATAAATTTGGTGAATGCTTTGAAAAGAATCTATGGCGAGAGAATTGTTAATAAAGATATAGAGGGCAATGTATTAAGGGATATTAGTGACGTTTTATGAGGGTAATGATGAAGAATTGGATCGCTATGAATGCAACCGTAGATATTTTTCATTCGCAATTAATCATCACGCGTTAGATATTAGACATTAGTTAGGTACCAATACCTTATATATATTTTTCATTTCTGGATACTATTTAGACAATAAAGGATAACTGATATTTTAATACAATTATAAACCACTTTATAGGTATTATTATATTAGTGTGACATATTGATCTACTTAGGTATAGACAATTGTCATCGAGGTTTTCTAAAAAAAACATTCTGGGACATATATAATTAAAACAATCAAGAGTAGATGTAAGATAATAACAATTAGCGTCCAATCTAATTAATGTGAAAATAAAGAATAGCACAACATAGTAATTTAATTTAATTAGCCTTTTTCAAGTGCAAAAAATATTTATACTAGCAATAATAAAGTTTTATGTTATTTACACATATAAAATGCGTAATGAACGCAGTAAAACATTCTTACTAGCCCATTCATTAAAATGATTCAAATTTCCGCTTAAAGGCTGTTGTTTTGGAGGTAATTGTATAAAATTTTCTTTATTGTATCAATATTAATATTAAAATTCACGTGTTTTAAGAATGCCAAGCATTGATAATAGTTAATAATTAAATAATTTATTAATATAATTTATATTATAAAGCTCTACTTAGAATACAGATGGACGTTATTATAACGATTGCTTGCTTGCAACCAACAGCAGAAGCGCTGGAAAACCTTCCTTCTGTAAGTCTAGTTATCATTTATCTTTTCCTTTCCTTTTCGCAAATTCTATCCTAGCTGATGTCCATAGGCAAAGGTGGCTCATCTCAACTCATTATATGTAGGTATAATATAAAAGAATATTGTAATAGTTGTTTTGTTATGTAAATTAATTATAATTATATCTTTCTATGTCCTCTATTTGTTTTGTCTCTGAATAAAGATATTATTTACTTTGACTGTAAACTAACTTAAAAAAAAATTAAAACACTATTGACATTTCACACTTCCAAAATACGCACTAATATTTTAACGTAATTTGTAATTATATTAATTCTATCATTCGTTTACAAAACCGTCTAAAACACAATTATATATCTACCCAACGATACATAGGTTTATATTCAAGAAATGTTACCACGATACCGATTTCAAAGCGGCCATAAATGTCATCGTGATAATATTTTACGACGGCTTACGGGGAGGCGGGGACCATCCAGCTCTT
>DWAJ01004150.1:0-13453 GCA_018238005.1 Eurema mandarina
TATTGTATTTTTACAAATGTATAATCTTCACGAATTGTTAAATAATATTCTCTATTAAAATAATATTATGGATTGAACAAAGAAAGATGTAGTACATATATCTATACATAAATAAAAGGACTATTTCAAACCCGATGTCACAGGCACCGTGGCTTAGTTGGTTAAAGCGCCTGTCTAGTAAACAGGAGATCGTGAGTTCGAATCTCGCCGGCGCCTTCCTTTTTTTTTCAAATTGCATTGACGAGTATTTTTTACTTATATATAAACAAATTGTTTCAATCGAATAGAAGTCAAATTTCGTACGATAAAAATATCATTTTTTTTAGTATTTATGATTTTATTCTGTTGTTCACTTATAAATTATTAATAAAGCCCAATATAGAGTTATAAATACCTACATACTGTATCCGTGGACAATCGTAGCCCATAACAATAACAAGGGCAATCAAAATAATAAATGGCGGCGGGGAGCGGATCGCTTTTTGTTTCCAATTATTTTTATTGGTGTTCTGTTAATTACATTCTTTGGAGCCGGCCGCGACTCGTAGAAGAAAATCTTTGGGTGTATTCTGAGAACGTTTCGATACGAAATATATGAAAAGGAACGTTATTTAAGTGTGTTTAGTACTTTTTTATTATTTATGTTTAACAAATTTTAGTTTGTTATTATTAACTAAGTCGGTAAATAAGTCATCAGTCAGTTGATTAGTTGACGTCAAAATTCTGTAAAAATCATTAACTCTCTTTTATTCCAATTGCTTAACATATGCAATAGCTATTATAATTAAATATGTTATACTGTTAATAAATTACATTTTCAAAACTTTTAATAAGCCAATAAACAGGGAAAATTTTTAACATTGCGAATAATGATAGTAAAAAGCATACAAACGGTCAAATTGAGAAACCTCCTTTTTTGAAATCTGTTAAAATAGTCAAAAAAATTACTACTAGGTCCTTTTTTGGGGCAAAGCATTTTAAACAAATAACCACAAACTTCGCACAACTTCAAAATAGTTGCACCAATCGCCAAAGAATGTACATAAAAGCGCCTGACCAAAGTAACAAAGTAGGAGTGTTATGTTTTTGCTAAGCATTTATTGATTGAGCTATACAGAGCTGCGAATTTTTATTGGCTTAATGAAAGCGGTGTCGGTAAAGGAATAAGCGGTTACCGCTAATGGCCGCAGATGATTGTTAACGATTAAATAAAGCCAATGGATTTTGTGCTCGTTGCTGTAATATGTTGTAAGGATTTGTTCCTCGCGTTTGCATTGTAAGACTATTTTTAGATAACTACGATTTAATTTAAATATGTATATCGGAGCAGATGGACGAAAAGAATAATCAAGATAGTGAGAACTATTGCAATATTAGTTAATTAGTAGAACCTCCTTGGTTTAATAGAATGTTTAAATTCTAACTTAAGAGAATTGTGTGGCATTTGTCAGTTGCTATAAAAAACGTCAGCATTGTGAAAAATCACATATAGTACTTATAGTTAGTAATCGAGAATATACGCCGTGAATATGTTACTCTGAAGTTTTAGTAATTGAGAACCTTAGAAAGAGCCATCATCAAGCAAACGATCATTACCTCGGCATCACTACAACTACTACGACGTCACTCTCTGCGACATGTTCATTGTTCATTGTATTATTTTATAGGTAGGTATGTTTAGACATAAACATCTTATATTACTTACTTATATTTTTAGGAACTGAATAATTAAGTTAATTTATTTCTTAAAATACAATTTACCTATTGACAAATTGGTATTTAATTTAAGTCTCGCTAAGTAAGTAAGGCAACATTTTTCTCTAATTCTATTTGAATATTAATTGACTCAAATAATATTATGATCTAATTAACAAACCCTTTCTAGACGTTTCGATGAACAAACGTCATAAACCCGGAAAGAGTTAATGGTTCAATCATAGAGCAGACGGCGCCAAACGACGTTAATTACAAATATTATTGTAATACACCGTGTATAATCTATGATATTCCATAATTCATAATCATGGCGACTCTAACGAATCCGATTAGAGCTCTTCCGATGAATTTTATTAAGTGACCGTGTAATTGCGAAGAATTAAAATGTTTGTAGAAATTTCTTGAATATTATTTTTAATTACATTGATTCGTTTGTAGGTATTTAATTATTATAAGTTATTTATCCGTGTTGTTGGGTAGTAGTATCCATGGATCTGTATACATTTTTAGGTAAAAAATTAATTGATTTTGATCTAGTTTAACAATTGGATCATAGGAATACTTTTGAAGTCGAATTATCACAATGTTGTTAAGTAACTTGTTTTCAAAAATAATATAATCACATGGCGCACAACCGTCATACAAATAAATAATATTTTTTGTTTTATAAGTACAATAACATTTCCCTATTACGAAGTCCCAACAAATTTGTAACAACCCAAACAGCCGACGATCACGAAACTGAGCTTAGGACATTAATCGTTCCGCTTTCCATTACATACATAATAACACAACCAATAAAAGACTCATAAACAAATTTGTAACAATCAAAATCGGTCGTAAAGCTCAATCTACGAAATTATATCACATTGAGAACACGGCCGCATTTACTGCCTAATTATTTTGATTTGTTTTGTCTAATGAGCACTCTATGCTGCTCTAACCATCGAAAAAATACAAAAAATATATAAAATCAAGCAAATATGACCCTTAAGACATTGGGAACACGCTTTAAGGCTTTTCGAAATGAATTATGAATATTGTTCGACTGTATTATTAGTTTTATAGTCTCCTAATTGGATGAAACGCTTGCTTTGTCCCGGATTTAGGCTTTTGAGATAATTAGATGTCTTTGTCCTTACTAATATTGATCGTATTCACTAAAATACATCATTATTTGCTTAATTAATTGTTGCAAGAGTTTACATTTTTCGCGCCATCTCATTCGCGAATGCGCTGCGGTGAGTCGGAACAAAGTGGGTTTTGGTAAGTTCTATACAAATAAAAAACACTTTATTGACAAATACAAAGGAAATGACTAAACATACACATTTAGTCAATTGGGGGCAATCTGTTATATCGGCCTTTACATGAGGATATCCACACTTAAAAAAAATAGAATATGCATCGGTGTTTTTGTAAATTTCCGGGCGATAAGTTCTTGGTTATTTAGAGTATAGGTATTAGTACAAGACAGATTATCATTGTAATAAATTATTAAGTATTTAAATTCAAATTAAAGAGATAGAGCTTAGGACTTATCAACTAATGATCGTTTATCCACCATTTTGTATTCAACGCTGAGACAACCGTTTTGATATTCTGTTGCCGTGTTTTGTTACTATGTGTTACAAGTGTTACTAATATATTTTCAGTATTGTAGACTTAGGTGATTGTCAACGCGAAGGGCGGACTGGCGACGGGCCGCCCTCCGCCTCCCGCCCACCTTTTACAGGCATTTTAAGCTTGGTACTTATCAGTACATTATTCTTCATTTATTCATTAGTTTACATATAATTATACCTACTTTATTTAAGTATAGAAAATTTTGTGAATTAAAGACAGTTTGTATGGTATTCATTTTTTAAATACATAATGGCATTTTAAAACATATTCCCTTCAAATTTACGCCATAGGACGTATATTGTATAATATGTACAATGAGATAGTATAAACAAGAATATTTTGAATTAAATATTTCAAATTAAACTTTAAAATTTAATGCTATAGTACCTACCTATATAAAATTTAATTAAAAATATAATGAAAGATAGTAACTGTGCTACAATTAACTTTGTTTAATTAAAAAAAAAAACATTTATAAGTGTAATAATATACACACAATTTTTTTCTCTTGGATCACTTTATCTGTTAAAAAAACGTATGAAAATCGGTTGCACAGTTTTTAAGATCTAAGCAAACATAAGGTTTTATTCTATGTAATTCTATTATAGTTAATCACCCAAACGGTTGAGAATATAGTAAGGTATAGGTTTACAGCGTTGTAACCTTAACAAATATTTGATTTGCCAATTATTTAACTGTGGACAACCCGCGGAGTCTGACAGTTTAGTTGCCAATAAAATTCAATACTTTATAGTTTATACCAATTTTAATAACATAAAATTTGGCAAGGAACGCCTAGGAAGAGTATTAAAGAACAAGATACATATTTAACACATAATCCAATTACCATATTAATCAAAAACATATTTTGTTTAAAAGATAATAAGCCTTTGTTATTTTACACTTAAATCTTTAATTTAACGGCGCGTCAATTAGATGTAAAATGAATGTTTTTACGCTCAAACAATAAGTTAAGGTAACATTGGAATAAGTTACTGTCGACGCCATTTTGTATTGAAATTCAAGCACAATATATTACGTTTGTTTGTTAAGTTAATTGCTAAATGGACTTCGTTATTCAGCCGCATATTTTATTATGCGTCGGCGCTCGCGAGTCAAATAAATTTCTTTGATTGTGAAAGATGTATCCGCTTTTTGGTTCTTTGAACCGCGCCCCGGGCTTATTATATTTGAACAATATTTTTATATATTGTAACTATTTTGAGATTTAATTTTAGAATGAAACGCATCGAACAAAGTTTGGTTAATTTGAATTTGTAGATGATATACTTACTTAATAGGACCCGTTGATGTTATTTAGAACGTCAGGGAAGTGTTATGTAGGTAAAAAATTTGTTTAAATACTTACATCGAGTCTAAGTATATGTTCACCTATTTAGTATTTATTCGTTTTTAATTAAAATAACGAGTAACTTACTAATCCCATTGTCTTAACATTTCCTTCTCAGATAGGTATGTTAATCACGTATACTGTTACTCGTATTTTTAAACATTTAAATTAAAAATAACTCACTTATATTTAAATTAAAATACCTTCTTCCTATATAAACAAACATTCTAACAATCTGCCCGCGGCAATACAACCAATTTAATTATTTTCGAAGCCTGCGCCGACATTTGCATGAAACATTAATAATTTATCCACATAAAAAATTAACCTCTTACCCCAAACTTAATTAGGCTCCACTAACGACCGAATTCTAAATAGTAAATCAAAACTTAGTTACATTTGAGTTACGTTCCGTCTCGCTCATTTTAAAGTCTAAAGTGGAGATAGAAAATTGTTACTTAAAGTCATTCCTATATACGCAGGTAATGCCCACTTAGGCTTAAATTACTTACGAATATTATCCAGTTAATTTTGTTTTAGTGAGCATAAGTCAAGTAATCAATTAGTCAATCAGTCAGAGAGTGTATAAGATTGATGAACGAGCAATATATTTGGCCGCGAAGGAGTAACGTCAAGCGAGAATGGGGTCCCGCTGGTCCTATTAACGAATTATATAATATATTGATATTTATTTCGAGCTATTACGTACGTTACGTTATTTGATATGTACTTTGTACACTTTTTAATTGCTTAGATAGTTATTGAGAGCTTTTTGACGTGAGTTTGTTTAATTAATTGCTACGTACAACGTGGGATGTAGACATAAAATTGCCTAACAAATTAAGTCTTAGACAAACAATGTAATGAATATAGAATAATTGCGTAGTATAAAACAAAGTCGCTTTCTTATTTTTTCTTGCATATTTTTAAAGATTCAAAAATACATAGGATCTGTCCCTATTTTCATACGTTTTTTAATCAGAGAGTGATTCAAGAGGAATAAGTATATGAATTGATAATTTTTTTAATATTTGTCGGTATAGGTCGCGTCACGAATGTTTAGAGAATGAATAGTCATAATAGCGATTGTCCAAGAAGTCGTAACCAGTATTTCTCAATGTATGTACGCTTTTCATACCTAAATTAAAAAAAATCAGTTATCTCTTGAGTACGTAGATGTGATTAAAGACAAATTTTAACATATTTATATTTGTAAAACATTAGCTACATCTAATCTATTTTATGTGTTTCCGAGTCTGTCGTTGCTATATACAATATATAACTGATACTGGTATAACTAGCTACGTCAGCAAGGTAATTGGAAAGGCCCGAGGCAGCATTATTTATGTGCACCATACATCACGACAAACAAACAATCCCTGCAAATGTGTAATGCGATGAAGATAGCGAGTAATTGGTCAGATTATAGTGTAGTGTTGACGTGAAGAAAAAGTTGTGAGTTTTTAAAATCTTACGTGTAATTTTTAGAAAGAAGTTTTTATGTAATGCGTGTTTTATTAGGTACCTATATTACTTATAAATTAAATTGTGGTTTGAAAAAGTATACTAAAAAAATACTCGTACAAGTTTTTGTAATATACCTCAGTATATTTTTAAGGGATTCGAAGAAAAATTAAAAAAATTAATAGTGGGTATCATAAGTAATAAAATGTCATAAATACTAATTACATATTTTATGTGTATTTCTCGCCTGTATTTAAGGTGAGATTGTTTTCAAGCTTTACGAATTTCGCATACAAACAAAAACAAAATTCTATGGTGGGTAGATACGGCGGGCTCACAGCGCCGTTCAAAATATCTTATTACTTAAGTAAAAAGAAAGAAAGATAACAGTTAATAATCCACAAATCGAAGCGTTAAGAGTTGTCACAAAATTATATTTAATATAAATACTCCGTAATGAATTAGAATAAACATTGCTACAATGTTCGCTCCACGTCTCTCCGCGTGAGACCTACCTACTGAGAGTTCTCACATTATAATCATTTTATTGATAGCTAACAGTATTGCTTATTAATTTATTTTTAGGATGAGGGTCTTATCCCTATTACCTACCGCGTGCTTGTTCTGAATGTTTATTTCGATAGGTTGGTAAATCCTTAATACTCGTATTCTACGTGTGTGCAAAGATGATATGTACCTACTATGTATTATAAGTTAGCATTTTTAGCAGTAGTAATGTATTAATGTGTTGAAATGTACCCATCATTTCGTAGTATAAAACAAAGTAACGCTTTCTTCTCTCTATCCCAATTTATGCTTGAATCATACATAGGGACAGGTTTCAAGAGGCAGGTTTTTGTGTATAATACAGGCACAATTGCAGGTATAACTGCAGGGCGCGACTAGTTTTTTTAAAAATCTATGTCAAAAATGAGTTTTCTAAACGAACTATTTGAATTTTATACAACTATCAATGGTTCAAATATTGCAAGCCAACACGATTTTTAATTAATTTTTAAATTCAAGCTTATTTAAATTTGCGTTTATTATTCCTCAGCTCATTTGCATCAACATTGGTTTGTCAAAAAGGTAAGCATCGTTATTTGCGGACTGTCACATAAAGTGTGTTTATTATACGAAATATGTCCCGTAAATATATTAAAGCTTGTTGTTATAATTGAATTATACAGTTGCATCTCGCGTAGGCGGTATGGTAATGAGACAATCGAGGTGTTGTCGAGGTGACTCCATGCTGTGCTGTCTGCAAGACAGAACTATGACAATTCTATTGTAGGCTACAGTCGGCATATATTTTGTTAGGTTGAAAATTGATTTAAGATTGTTGACTACTCAATTAATTTTATTGTACCTACTGTTAACTTGCTGAGAAAATATTTTTACAATTTTTGCGAAGGAAAGGAGCGATATCTAAAGGAGATAAGGTCCCAGTTCCGCGCCAAATGCAATAACATTCCTGATGAGCCACCATTAATTTTCACTGGTTTTCTGTGTGCACTAGTTAAATAGACTTTATTCTACTTAAATATAGATTTTGAGGTGTATTATTGAATAAAATAAACTATATCCTTTTTAAACTTTGTTTAAAAATGCTTACAAAATTATTGCAGAACCGTGCACCGTTGTTTAATCAGCATAATTTCTGTTTTAGAGACGTTATGACATGGAATAAAACTATCCTGTATTATATATTTTATCAAGATTCAACAGCATGCCTTACTATTGATTTGGATTAGGTAGGTACCTATAACAATGTTAAAAAATATAATATATCCAATGCAGGCCAATATTATGGTCGCTTCGTCTTTGGATTCTGGTTACGAGTATGTCATTCAGAGGAAATAGCGAAGGCTTATCGTAGCAAAGATCTTTATTCTGTGAAAAGATAACAAGGCGCAACTCAATGCGAAAATTAAACGTTAATTTGAATAATATTTGGAATTAATATTAAAGTGAAAGGTATGAGTAGGTTTACAATTGCAACTTTCGTACTTATAATAATTAATTAAGAATTGAGAACTAGGTAAATCTCGCATTGTGGTTTCTATTGTTAATACCTAAGCCAAAGTAAATAGATACAAACATAGCAAGCAGATCAAGTTTTCTTTATTTTCTTGTTTTTTTTAGCTGGCAATGAGATACAATTTTATTAGGTCTACTTCTCGCCTTGCAATGTTCTTCTTTCTGAGTATTTCATTCTGAAGCTATCATTTTTAAAATAAATCTATATGATTACAGTATAGAGGTGTGTGCAAGCTTAGTACCTACATGTATTAGCGAGTCTACCAATAGTAAAACTTTTCACAAACTTAACAAATGTTACTTTTCTCTACACGGGTTGGCCTGCAAACAAACCAGATTATCACAGTATTAAAACATCTGCTTGGTACAACACGTAGGTATATGGGATACGCTCATTATCACTTCCTTCCCGTTTTTGTGAAGTTTTGGGCGAGTAATAAAACTGGTAACAAAATTATTAATTAGCCATCGTAGCGTTAAGTTTAAGCAGCGATAATCGGCTCGTTATTCCACCTATCCACCTTTGCATCACCCCATTCGAACTAACCAATTTTCCGGTCGATTTACCAGAATACGTAGGTAGGTAGACACGAAAAACGGCGTCACGGTACGAATAAAAGAAATCAACTCAACAGAACCTCATTGTGTATAATTAATTACTTGTAAACAAGGGCGATGATTTTACGAAAAGTAAATAATAATTGTAGAAAGCGAGCCGGTGTCGGAGTAACAATGCTTCTTGATTTTATGCTTTTTTCTTCAATAGCTCGGTATTCATCAGAGCGATGTTTCCTTTGTGAGCCGCTGGATTGATTGTTCCGTTGTGGTTTTATTTAATCACCTTAGTTGGAATGGAATTAATCGTAGGACTACAATTTACCTATATAGGTATATAGATATATGATTTTCACTTTCTAGTGACTTGATTTCAATATGCTTATAACAATATTGTCCACTACAAAGATGTTTATAACTATAGACATGATTTACAGGTTCTTAGTATGTCTCAAGCTTGATATAAGTAAAGCCGCAAGGCACAGCTAGGTCATAAAATCCGTGGCGCCATTGTAATTACAGCGAGGGCGGGGCTCGAACCTGCGAGTCAGCTTCCAGTGATTAGGCGGGCACGCCCTCGCGTTACCGGCAACTTTATAATAAATTGAATTTTTAGTACCGAGTGTACTCCGCCTAATGAGATGGGCCTAGTTGACGCCGTGTCTGAGTTAATGGTTATCTTCAGTTTATGCGTTGATAAATAAAACGCAATTCGATGTAGGTCTTATTTGATTTAATAACAGTCCACTAAGGAGGTTCACAGTAAGAAACCACTTACCTCGTAATGCCAAATGGTCCCCTTTCAAAACTAAAAAGTAACAAAATAAATAAAGTTTCACGAATACAGTATCTTATCTGTATTTAGATAAATCCGTAAAGCCCAGTTAGGCTCTACTTATAAATGTTTATGTATGTTTAACTTTTTTTTATATAACTTAAAAAGAAACAATAAGTACTGGGGATAGGTTTTGTTCTAAATAAAAACATCACTAAAATTGTATAATCTTTATTTGTATCTACATATAAACACGTGGGTACGTAAGAATTATTACACCATACTTTTACAATTAAGTGCATCACGATAGAAACGAATTCCTCCCAGTCTTTGGCACAATCTCTTTGAAGACAAAGACTCCTTCCTTCCTTTATATTTCCTTACAACTACTTTATACACCATTAATCAAAATTCACAGGAAAAATCTAAATAAGTATCATATTAAATTAGATAGTAATTTGTGTTTATATTGCAAAAATAAGATATGCTTTTATACGCAAATAAATTAAGAATACATTTTTATACGTCACATATAGTCCTTCCTATACAACTCATTAGAAAATGGAACGAAAAAGCAACATTTATTGCAAAATAAAAAGTAGGTACATGGCCTTTTGGATAAAGAATTTTATATAAATTATAAATTAAGCAAATATATGTTATTGTAACATAGCATCAAAACATAAAAAACACACTGTCATGGTAACAAATAAAATGAATATTTCTAGTTATTAAATTTAAGAGCATATTACAATATCTATAGGTACATAGGTAATATAAGAAATCACAAAATCAAACTACACCATACTTTACATCTTATACAGACTTAACTAAGAATTGACTACGATTAAAATGACGAGAATTTAAATTATCCTAAGAGTTTAAAGTTCTATCGCCCGAAAGCTTAAATCCAAATCAAATTTTAAGTACAATTCAAATCGATTTACTTTGACATTTTGAAATTAAATTCTGTTAATATCAACACGTCCATTTTGGGTATATTTATTAATATAAGGACTAACTGACCCGACAGGCTTTATACTGTCTCAATAAGTGTTTGTATGAGAAATAGAAAAGGGCTGTTTTTATGGTTTTCACACCGGTTATTTGATTTTTTTTCACCTTTAAAACCTTCCCTAGACCATTACGAAAATTTCAGGACCAATATAAGATAAATCCGTTCAACCGTTCTCGAGTTTACCCGTTAGCGAGACTAACGAATAGCAATTCATTTTTATATATCTAGATTTGCGACGAACTTGAATTAAGATTAAGATGCGATGGTTCTACTTACCTTATAAGATAATATGACATCTCCAATGAGGTGCCATTATTTCACGCCATTTTACTATGGGATAATTTGATTTGCGTTTGCAGATTCGGGCATATGAGTATTAATTACATTAATATTATCAAATCGGTGGTGAAGAAATAAGCAAATTTTGTGATATAGAACAATAGTATTAGACAAAAATATATTTACATCACATAATATATTTTTAAATATTATTTTAAGTGAATATTTTAAAAGGATATTTTAAGTACGTTCGAATTGATCAAATGTAAATATTAAGTGGTTACATTATGATGGTTTGTTTCTTTTATTAAATATAATCCAACAAATGTCATAATTACAAGTCGGTTAATTGAATGGTTAAATAAAAAAATGTTAATCTCACACAGCCATAGAAAGTTTCTCAACTAAAATGAAACGAGACGAACTCAGCAAAATCAATGTTCTTAAAAATATATTGAAAAATATCTTAATCCGAGTATCATATTAAGTTCTATTATATTCGTATAATTTTTTGCAAAGAACATTATCTAAGAAAAAAAATCTGATAATCAAATTTCTAAGAGAGTTTTGTTTACGTGTAGCTATCGTGTTTGAAAGTCTAATATTTTCCTTAGTTTTAAATGAATTAATTGTCAAAGCCTACTTAAGCTCGTTACGCTGTTCCCCGTATATTATTATTGTTATTGCCTGTACATTATGCCCATATGAAGCGGATATAGCCGATTTAATTACTAAAAATTCTTCAACCAGGTAATGATGGTGTAAAATCTATTAAAGAAAGTCTTATCTCATCATGAAGTAACTACCATTTTTTATCGTATTAAACACTACATGTTTTGATGCACTCTCCTTTGAGGATTCTAATAATTAAATCGGTTCCCTCTACACATGCTTCCGGTCACATTTCACGATATCAAGTTTTCGTTAAGACAAACTGTTCTATTTTACAATTCCTAAATACGTCCTACGGAAATCCATAGGAAAACTCCTCTTAAATCGATAACAGTAATTTCACCAATAAACTTGTTTGTTCTCGAATCAGTTCAACCGATGTATTTACGAAGAATCTTAGTTACTGTCCTTACTTGTATATTTATTGCTCATTGACCTTAAGTTGACGAAAACCAAAGTCCCTGCTAATCTACCGCTATAAGGCATCTAGTGGAGATTGAATTCATTAATAAAATCTACGTAACGAGTGTAAATGTTCTAAAATGGTTTTAAATTCGTATGATTGTTACTTTTATGAAATACAATGTGTAGGTACCTATATTTTAAAAACCACGTGCGAAAATGTTTCTACGTATTACTTATGACGTCATTGTAATGATAAATTAATTTATAATTAAAAATTTGAGTAGGTATATTGGGGTTTTTCAATAATTTCATAAATTAGAATTCTACTTTCGGTGGTGATAGAGATATCCATGGCATACCCAAATGGCGAATAATTAAATGCTACTGAAATTATGTCGAATAACCGAATGACGAAGACTTAAACTTAAGTACCTACTCCTAAAGTTAAGTTGTCTTGGGAAATTCGTACAATCTGTCAAATTAAATCGACAGGAACGTACTTAAATTTGTTTTTCGTTTCAATATTTGGAACTTAGTAGGTGCTTAATTAAACAAAATTTCCAATAATTTAAATTAATAGTATGCTACCAATTTGTGCAATAATTAATTTAAGAAAAATGTTAAACTACATGTCAATTAAGGTTAAACATGTACAATTCCATTAAATATCACAAGAAAATATTTACGCATTACGCAAACAAAGATGCTAAGATCAAGGTACTTTTTTAAGTTAATGTAACACACGTACAATATTTGTTACTAAAGATACGTTCACTTACATCGTCTCAGACCAAACGCATAAATCGACTTCGATTTCGCCTTCCAACCGACTTTAAAAAAATAAGGGAGTTCTCAACGCGATTATCGCGAAATTATTGATTTTAACGTTCAATTGGGAGAACCGATTTTGATGAAGCTTATTTTATTTTGAAAGCTTTTTAAAAGCTTTTTCTTTCGTGGCCCAGTTTTGACTTAAATTAAGTCATTGAGTCTTTCTATTTAGAGTCAATTATTTCTAAGGACAAAACTTGACAAAAGTTGGTCTCTCAAAATTTATATTTCGATTCTAGACACGCTTACAACCTATGCCTACTAATAACTACAACAATTTTGGTGATAGACGAATTAAATTGTGTATATTATTTTAAAAAGTTGTCAAAAAATGTCTACATTCAACGAGTGCATAAACGTTAGAATGTAGGTATAGGTCGCGTCACGAATGTTTAGCGTTGGACGAGAATAGCTGCGCATCGGTAGAATCGCGATCGTAATTGCAAGAAAACAAGACGACTGGGACAACCAATCAACGCTCGCGCATCCGACTATCACGCGCCGCCCCCTTGATACCTTATTTTCGAATTCTGCGCAGGTTTAGTTCAGCGCTAAAGATTCGTGACGCTACTTATACCTATTGTGCGTCACATTCATAGGCACTAAGGGTGCACGTGTGTCTTAAAACTAGTTTAAATATTTCATTGACTTAAGGACTGTTTTAAGTGCTACTATTAAGAAATCTCACGATGAAATTATTACTTTTTAACCGACTTCAAAA
>DWAJ01004151.1:0-13453 GCA_018238005.1 Eurema mandarina
CCGACACCAGCACTTTGCGCGCCGCCAGGTCGCGGTGGATGCACTGCGCCACAGGGACATGTTTTAGTGCGTACAGCAGCGGCCGAGCCAAGACCAGGAATTTAAATATCGTTATATCCGAGAAACAAGGAATAGCACGTTAACTTTTCTAAGAATAATGTATAAACATGAGGCAAATTCATTCCCATTTTGGAAGGAGAGCCCACGATGTTAAATGGGGACTTCATCGAGCATCATTGAGACCTATTGGGTTGCAAAGCTTAGGTGATAAGAAAAAAAATGTTATAGGGACATCCTCGAACGGGTCAGATATTGAGCGCATCGATGGCCTACGTATTTTGAATAACGTACGTTTGTTAGTCTGATCGATTGAATGGTGGGGGTGGTTGTATTTATAGGTAAAAAATGACAAAAAAAATGTCGAGCGCGTCAGATTTTCTAAGGGAGTGTTAAATGCACCAAAAAAGTTCTAATTCACTAATCTGACGATTTCGATGTGACGGAAATTCACAGCCATTCATTTGCAAAAAAAATCGAAAAATTTGACATACTCAAGCGCGTCAGATTAATAATATATCCTTCATCTTTATTTTCTAAACATACTGTCTCGTAATCTGACAATTATCTAGAGGGATTCGCCCTAACTGACAAAAAAACATTACAAAAACGGTTTACCCCTAAAGCTAATTGCATTACTGGGCGCTTCCAATTGTAAGTTTATGACATTTTTGAGCTCACAATATACTTGATGTGATATTTTGAGCTCACTGAGTGCAAATAAATAATAATTCTATGCATTTGAGCTCTCCCAGCACAAAAGTCTAGAAGTCTAGAAGTTTCATAAAACGCTATTTTTGGAATTTCGCATAAATGATTTTTGAAGTTTTAAATGATCGAACAAAAGGTTTCGGAGTACTAAGTGAAAAAACACTTTTTCAGGTTTCTGTCGTTCACAATTTCACTTTTTATTATTTCGGCTTACAGAAATCGTCAGATTATGTTTTTCGTTTATTCTTAAATTATTTACTTCAAAATAATAAAAAATTGCCACGCCCGAGAACTTCGAGATGACGTTTTTTTACAACTTTGCTGCCCTCCCCTTTTTTTACGTCACTCTCAAATTGTCAGATTAGTGGAATATACACATTTTGAGTTGTAATTAACTCACCCTCCCTTAATCTGACGCGCCTCTGAAAATTCCGAAATCCCCTCTTGGTCTCCCCTATCATATCCGCAAAAAAATTAAAGAATTCGTGTAATTATTCCAATTTTACTTATGATACTTTTTAAAATACAATGATTCATTATGTCAAAATTTTACAAATCATTAATTTTAAGCGTATCAAAAACACTGTCAAGAACGGAAAGGAAGAGATTATATCATTAAAAATATCATCATTCAAACAATCAACATTTAAATTAATATAACAGAAAAGTCTTACTCGTCTCGACGCTAAATATTCCATTCCCCTTGCTACTTGGTAGGAGAAAGACACCAAGTCCTTTTGGGTCAGAGTTCGCTTCTCTTTGAAATCTTCTGTTGGAGATTCATACCTGAAAATGTATAGAAAAATATTAGGTCTGACCACAATAGACACAATAGACTTATACTTTGCCTAGAAGGTATCTTGATTAAGTTTGAATAACTGTTATATGGAACAAAAGATTTTTGCTGTAATAATATTCATCGCTTTAGTTTATGTTTTAATTAACTGATTATCGAATTTTTTCTTAAACAAATATAACAATTCCTCTGATCAATTATAGTTTTTCTTAGTTTATAATACCGCCATCTATCGAACAGGGTTCAAACTACATACCTATTCCCAGGCCTATGGTTCCTCAGAAACTCTCTCAAGTTGCCATTGGGCGCGTACTCCACTATCACGTACAGCGGCCCGTCCTGAGTACAACAGCCCAACAGATTAATGATATTCACGTGTTTTCCTATCATCTTCATCATTTCCATTTCTGATACTAGTGCCATCATTTCCGCGTCTGTGTGACCCTCTGAAAAGACCAAATACAGACTATTATTTTGATGTTTTTTGATTTGATGTTTCAAAATGAAATGGAAATTGGGGAAACAATCCTTTGTATTTTCAAACCTTCAGAGACAATATTTATTGTATGGCCATCATGCGGGATTCATCAAATTAATTTAACTTATCTAAACTTAACTTATCAATAAAGCTTCTTAAAATCTTCATCCTTACCCTTAAGCATCTTAACTGCAACAACTGACGCTACAGCTGGCTTCAGTATCCCGACGCAATCTGCTTTCACGACCTTCCCAAATTCTCCTTCACCTAAAACTTTCCCCAAACTTAAAGACTCTCTCGGAACTTCCCAGTCTATATCCACGGGTAACTCATATTCCGACATCATCATAGATTCCGTATTGTTGTGCACTTGGGATAGCTTCTGTTTCTCGATCTTCACAACTGGCATGAGCTGAAATTAATTTGTTAATTTATTAATTAATAATCAAGAAGTATGATTAAAGAAGAATATTCATAAAACTAGTGACTATTTTCCCATATCAATTGTCTTCACGATTGATACGATTATACGTAATATAAATTTGTAAATCATCAATTAAACGAGGTCATCGTTCAAAGAACATTGTGGATCTTAAAACTACGCTTCCAGCACCAAATCACACTACATCACTATATCTTTATTTTCTAAATACTCACCAATCCTTCCCCAGTAGTGTTGGGCGATCCATTCATCTGAGGTTTCTCCACAGTTACTTTCTTAGTCCAATGAGTCACGATCACCGCTCTTGCGGTTTCTATCGCCAGTTGTTTCTTTAGTTTCTCCTGCTTCAATTTCTTGAAGATCATCACTACTATGATCGCTGCTACGAAGAACATCGCACCTAATACCGCTGTTAAGATGTTAATTAGGAGCGTATGCTTTCCGTGGTCCAACGCTTCTGGTACAGGGAATGCTAAAAATGGATTAAAATATGTATCTAGTTGATAAGACGATATACCAGAAATAAGCTATCAGAGATGGTGAAACAGAAGTGACTATTTAATGTAGGTAGACAGAAAATATATTATTATTGCGATATGTACCAAATATATATTAATAATATTTTAAAGAAAACAATACAACTCAGTAAGATTCTACTTAAATTATCTGAGACACAAATACATACGCACTACAAAGCTTTCGTTTATAGAGAAAAGATAAAGTTTCGATATTTCTTCAAATTTACAATTTTTATAAATGTGTTTAGCAAGCAAATTTACTATTACATACTGCTTAGTCTATTCTGCCTTTGAATGATGGATCCGTGTCATAAGTTGAATTTCATTAGTTAATATAAAATTATTAATCAAATATAGTGCTTAAGAATTAATTAATACTTACAGTCCAGAACAGTGAGGTATCCTTTCGCTGTAGTGTTTCCAAGGGAATTCAGAGCTACACAAACATACCATCCTTCATCTTCTTTAGTCACATTGTATATAGTCAATTGTTCGGGCATATCAAGAGGATTTTCCGTCTAAAAGGATTATCATTATGAAAACTTTGGAAAAATTTGGACTGGTAAAACTGACAACATTTAAAAGTTTGCTTATTAGCTAGATAATTTAGTTCTCATTCTGAAATCATGCTTATCTAAAACTAGACTGGAAATGAAAATAATTTAAACACATGCTTATAAACTAATATTCGATTCTTTGGTTTGTGAAATTGTTACAAAGTCAACATGCACAATTTTAAGACTTCCATAAGTCGATTCCAACTGTCTTCCATCCTTAGGTAACTTAACGATCATCCTTAATGAAAGAATATTAGCGAGATGCCACACACAGGTCAACTTATTCCACATCAACGATTAATAGCTACAAGCGATGCATGCAACACTGAAAGCCAAGCGTAGAGAAACACACATGCGTTAATAACAAGCCCTCACCAGAACGATTTTAGACACGTCTTTATACACGACTGGTTCTTTGCTAGCCGTGTCCGACGTAGACTCATTATAAATGTACTCGTGTTTGTTAAAATACATCCAGTACACGGAAGGATGTAGGTCTGACAGAAATTCGCAGGTGAATTTCGCCGTTTGCCCAACAAGCTTGGTCTGATTGACCGCGGCTTGTGTTAGCACCGGTTTTGCGTACAGACGTTCTAGGAACAAACAAGACCTATTAATCTTCACGTTAATAATCGCAAGATGAATGCAGCCGATAAATTAAAGCCACAATCTATGATTGCAACTGATAAGACAGATGAAGCGAGTAATTTGTTGGGAGAAATCCATAAATCTTCGAATTCTCTATACGGTGGATACTAGGAAATTGCAGTTATAAATAACCCATCAACCTTCGTTACATGAGCAGGAAATATAGCTAGATTAACCTTTGGCCTTAGAAATAAAATGAGTTATGGGAAAATGAACCATCACCGCTGCCTTCACCAGTTAGAGTAAGTTATTGTGAAGAGATTTCTTGTGATTGAAGTGATTTGCCTTAACCAAATGAAGTTAACCACGGTAATAACCTCCACCTAATCAAAATATAGACCTCTATCCTATCGCCGACTGGGGTCGGTGCGTCGCTCGGACCAACTTCGGCGTCTTTCAACGATGTGTTGTAAGGCCTTAGCCAATATACCAAAGGCTCTAAGTCAGATACCGGTGGACATTGCAGCTGTACTGTATCGTTTACAAGTACTGTAATGTTCCCTGGATATCCCTCTTTTATGTACGGACTTGAAGGGTACCGCTCTACGAGATGTAAGTGTTTTGCTTAATATTTAATAGACGAATATATTAAATATTAATGTAATTTTAATCAACAAAATTCTAAGATAACCCTTAGTAGTAAAAATAGCCTTTTTTTAATTACTTAACTTCTGTGTGACGGTACTATATATTTTAAAATACTATCAAACAAGTCCCAAAGCAAATTTAATCGAAAAGGTTACCTTAGTGTATTGTGGATGACGATATAAAGAAAATGTCCAACCAAATATTGATTTAGTTCTCTTACCTTGTATTTGTAAAGTATAAGTATGCTGGACACATCCCAATTCACTGCACACTTTGCAAGTGTAGTTACCATTGTCAGCTTTAGTTAGTTCATCGAGAGACATCGACCACTTCCCATAGGAAGGCTTAAAGTAACTCCTAGATATAGGCGTTACATTATTTTTGTACCACGTTATGTTCGGCATAGGATTACCTGCAAACGTTTACGATGCTGTAAAGTATTTTTAACTGCAGCTGTTTGGTTAACGGTGAAATATCATTTTAGTTAACCGGGGTTATTGGCTCGGGTAACGTAAATAATGGTAAACAACTGCTTGCATTAAAGAGTTTGTTATATACTGTGATGGTAAAAGATATGTTGCTAAATGGTTATCCATATATATATATATGGTTGAAACAATGTAAATAATAATAAAGTAATATGTATTCTCTAATATATCGATACGTATTTAAATGTTTATAATTTGATTAAAGACGATTACAAAAGTATCTTGAAACTATGAAAATTACATCATATAATAGTAAAATAATATATGAATAAGTGTCATAAGAAAGGTCAGAATAATCATCGTATTAGTATTTTTCAACTAATAGGTATTCCAGTTCAAATAGTTCGATTTTTTGGTAAAACTACAAGTTTAATTACATCTCTTTTCAACTAGGCTACATTTTAAATGTCCAATGTCCATTGTATTACGAAACAATAATTGGTACATTATTGTTTCGTAATACCGGTTCATAAAAAAAAAATTCTTATCTATAATTATATTATTTAAAACTTTAATAATTTGCTTACCTTCAGCAGCACATTTAAAACGTATAGTGCTTCCAGCTGGTTTCATTTCCATGTTAAACATTTTCGAAGGATGTTTGAACTTGGGCGCATATTTCGACTTCGTATTGTCCACGTGTCCATAGTTTAAGTGCTCTTTCTCATTTTTATCATCTGTATCATCGTCTTTAACGTCGTATTCTTTGTGAATCTCATCTATAGTATTGTTATCGACTAATTGTGCTGAGTGTTGAGATAAAATTTCAGGCATCGCCCCTTGGTTGTCATCAGATTGGTATTCTGTAAGTCAAGGTGTTTTTATGTCTATATATAGTATAACATATAAACAATCAAGTCAAAATTATAATGACATCTAATACGCCAACGTCTTAAGATTTCAATTGATCAATAATAAAGAATATAAAAATTATCTGAACGTTTACATAATGGTCGTTTAAGGATGCATAGATATTATGTTGTTATGATCCAAAATTTTGAATGTGTAAATCAACTTTTTAGTTTTTGAATTTAAAATCTATTTTAAATTTACGTACTCTAGTACGCGAACTTTCTTATTATTTGTATATATTGAGGAGTTCAAACGTAATTCGGATATGAATTTCAATAAATGAAGATGAGCGTTCTGCAGGAAATAATAATCATTTCGAGAGCGACAACTTCGAAACATGGAAATGCTTATAATCAAAACATTTCAGCGCTGCAGGGCCATAAAGGATCGGAATCCATGTTTACACATCTGGGCGTTATAAATATGACAATTAAATATCATATTAAAATAGCTGGGACTTAGTATGAACGACGTGCTTAATATGATGATGTACGTGATAATATGATATGGATTTAGATTACAATTTAAGAAAATTCTTCTAAATTAAAAACCTAGTAAACCTATAAGCTGAGTTTGAGAGTTTATTAAAAAAACTACGTTGCTACGTTATTTGTTTTTAAATGTTACCCGTTTTTATTAGTTCAATAAAACAATCTTGCATTACCTTCAATACTATCCACTCCGATATCCCTTTTGTGTTTGATGGTAACACTCAGCTCCTTTGTGCTGTCATCTTCGTTCTGACAGGCGTACACACCCGCGTCTTTGGCGCGAAATCCTTTTATTCTTAACCTAAAAATAAATATCATTATAACTGTCTTTTTTCAAACAAACTAAGACATATTTATTTCAAATGTTGTTTCGCGGTTTTACCGTTTTATTTCAGTGACAATACTACTAATGATATTAATGTGTTATATTAGAAATAAAAACTATCTTCAAGCTAAAACAAAACACATCTTCTTGCGTGAAAGAAAGATGATTGTCTCTTCCTTCATTTCCAATTTTCGCATTTATAATACTTATGGGTGATAGATAGTCCATAATAAAATAACGATACACTATTTTTACTTATGACATACCTAACTATTAAACTAATTTTTCAATTCAATTCTTTTGATAGATAGCATCTCTGTGTTGCCATAATTTTGCCAAAAAAACAACTTTTATTAATTTAGACCCACATGCACTACAGTACATATAAAATTTTATAAATATGCGTAGATATGCTAAAATTGCTCGATTCTCTTTGTTTTCATATCTTGCTGCGAATCCCACACATTACTTTAATCCCATTAACGTATTGGCGATTCAAAATGATCGACAGTTTGTTTTCGATAGCAGATCCTGACCGATGCATTTGATTTATAGTCTGTATTTTTAGCTTCGACATAGAAATGCGTAAATATTGATGTAAATTTCGAATAAATTAGAATCAGTTCGATATCGTTTTCGAGAATTCTAAATTTGTTATGGTAGTTTTTGTATTTGTTGAAGGGTGTTTAGAATTTATGGATTTGGGATTTATGGATTGGATTCGTTTTAATAAGATATCTTGTATAAATGGTCTATCCAGCTAATTTGCACGACTAAGTACTCTATAGAGTTGTTATGGCATTTAGAGACAGATTTTTTTATAATGGGTTACGATCTGCTCCTGAACAGACAGTAAAATAGTGCCGTACGAATATGTTAGCCTCGAAATAACCCCTTATTTATTTATTAATAGGAATGGATTTGTGACTAAAGGGAAAAGTATGACACAAAGCATGAGTAGAAAGGATAGAAAGTGGTCCCACATACAGAACGAAACGCAAAGACATCTCTAATGAGACCAAGACCAAAAAAATCATCCAATATTCATACCATTGTCGCTGTTGGACCAGTCTGGACCTAGTGGTATAGTCAATGGTCTTCCCGTCGAAAAACCACCGGACAGCTGGCAGTTGGTTCCTGGGTTTCAAACCACAGATCAAACGTAACCTCTCGTTCGTAGGAGCTTCTATAACCGCGTATGCGTCATCTGCAACAAAAAATGGCGGAAATTATTTTGTGCTATTTCAAGATTTTTTAAAGCGGAAAAATGTGACATTCCTAATGTCGATAATATAAAAAATGGAGTGAAAATTTTAAGCGGTCGAAAAAAAATGTTTGAGACGAGTTTATATAAATGATATTATATAAGAAAAATCATTGTATATAAGTATGTATCATTGATATAATGTATACAATATAAAATCAGGCAACAATTAACAAAGGATGAAATATACAGAAGTTAATTAAAATACGTACACAATTATATAGAATACGTATAGATTATTATTATTATTATTATATTATTAAAACAGTACAGAAACAAATTATTGATCCGACGCTATATTTATGAAAACATAAAACGCTTAAAAATAATTAATTAACCCAGTTGTAAAAGTAAGAACGTGTCGCACATGTGAACGCTTAAATTAAGCCCTTTCGCTGCAAAACACTGCGTTTTAAATTTCACGATATTTTTGAACTTAACGAGCAATCTGAACAGACGTGGGTTTGCAAAATAAATTTCAATAAGCTTTTTCAATGGTAGCAAAAATAATATAACGCATAAACGAATAGTCCCATAGATAGTTTAAGGAATATTTACGAAACTTTAAGCTACACAATAGTGGTCAGAATAAGTTTTATATATTTATATGTTTAATTCATCATTATGTAATTGAGATTATAAAAGGCGATGCTTCGTTATTATCGCAAATTTTCTCTTTTTTATTATTGCCTGAAAGAGATCACTGTTTAATAATAATACCTAATAATAACTCTTTATTGTCAATATACTATGTACAATATAGAAATACCTTAAAAATAGAAATAGAAATACAGAAAATACTGTTTACCGATAAGGTTATTTTACATTACGAAATGTTCAATTCTCTTATATTTATTTATAAAGATCAATAATACTGTGGTAGTGCAAATACTATATCGTTGAATGACACAATTCGTGCAAGTACTTAAAGGACAATGTTGCATTTCTTTGTTTTGAAAGTGGGCTGAGTTGAAACTTTAACTGCCGAACTGATTTGTTGCTTGAAATATCGCTTGCAACAGTGACGTGCGTTGGTTCATCGATATACTGCGTTCGGATATTGATATAGTTGGACTCAATTCATTGGTATTTTTTTAAAGGATAACTGTCGAGTTTTGTAAGATAGTTTAAAAGTGAATTATAATTTAGTGAACGTGATAAAAAAATATTAATTTAGTTTAATTTCTTAAATTTACATATAATTTGTGTTTTACTCTCTAATCTCAAGAAATACGTGTTTAATCCATTTTGAACATTGTGTTTTTGCAGGTTTTCCAACATAACCTGCACATACCAAGGCGATATAATCAACATTTCAAAAACTATAATTATATAAAAAAATACAATTAATTTTTTTATGTTCTCAGCAACAACGCTTAAGTATGTACAATATCTATTCTATATTAATTTATAATTATCGATAAGTCGTTGTCATCACTACCCACACGCCAAAAGGTCGACACTGTTGCATGTGTTCTGCAGATGCAAACCTGCGCCCTTGGACCCGAAATCGCTTTCTCAAGTCTCAATCAACCATTTTGTTTTCAAAAACAATATATCGTGAGAACATGTGCAGAGATGACCAGTGGTTCTAAGCAAGAATTCCTTTAAAAAACTGGAAAGGAAGATTTAAAATGTTTTTAGTTACCTCCTTGGTGTTTTTGTTGTCCTAGTACTCGTTTTCTTCAGATAATATAAATATTAAATTATTGTAAGGATTTTTTATTCGTAAGTTTACTACTTACTTACTTACTCAATTAAGTTTTTCGTGTTATAAAAAATCTTTAACGATAGATAATACTTTGATTAAAAAACTTAAAAAAGAAAGAAATAAACAACCTATAAACACTAATCAATGAATGTTCATAAGACAATTGTCCCACAAATTTGGGACTTAAAACTCCTCCCATTGAATCAAATTTTAATGCTGCATATTTGCCCTCATTCTATTGTATTCAAATTGTCAAAATTATACACATCGAGAACATGTTTTGTATTTGTTTTATTGTATTTAATCGATAGCCATTGATTTCAGGAAAATACTTTGACGATTTCATTGTTGGTTTCTAAATACATTAAATAAGTATAAATAGTCTTTTTTTAACATTCGCTGTTATGAAGCGATGGAATTCATGTTTATATTCTAAATGCAAGCATAAATTTTAATACAGAATACATTAAAATAAATAAAAAACTAAAACATTTATTTATGTTAAACAGTGCATGTTTCGATTATCATGAGATTTATTTTAAATCTGTTTGGGAAGTGCGTCAAAACTTCGACTTTAAGATTGTAAAATGTATGGAACAATTTATATAAAACTTTTTAACATTGCTTGTCATGTGTTAAATATGACATCCTAATCCATTAGGTACAGTTATTTTGATAACAAAAATAAATCTTGAATGATGACAACTGATAATTGAGTCAAAGATTTTTGCGAAGGAAATGTTGCGTCAAAAGTTGAAGATGAAACATTAACCATTTTTTTTTAAATTATGACAGGAATTTTTAGTATGTAATTTATCGTAGCCAAACTGTATTTGAATGTATATTATCATATCATAATATTATTTTCGATTAATTTTTGCTAAAAAAATACGTGCACTTATGCTAAAAGAATTTTGAAAATGAGATTTTGAAATTATACTGGTTTAAAGTCACAAACAATATGTATTGTATATAATATTATAGAACTGGCAATTATTTTTCCTGTTTATAATGAGTCTAAAGTAAGTCTAAGTTTCCAAAATATTGAAACCAATATTATCATCAAAAACAGTATTTAACGAAAACCTCATATAAAAATATCTTTACTCGTAATACAGAAGCAATTTTACATGACTCAATTTTATTTTAGTACGACAACCAAAAAAAAAAACAAATAATTTACGATTCCATGTAAATCAGGCTCCTAAAATTTTTACATTACGTCCGAACGTATGAAACGCGAATCTTTTATAATTCAATTTTTGTATTGCTTTTTGATAGTTTGGAAGTGATCCAAAATACGTAGGAGTTTCAAATCCTAAGTGTATAACGCTTTTACGTAATAGTATCAAGAGCTATGTATATTTTTATATCAATTTATTCTTGAATTTTAATGGATTACTAAAGCTAACCTCAAGAATAATAAATTCATTGATTAATGCTATTGATCGATCTATTAATCATTTTAAACGGGACTTTAAGATAAAGAGGTATTGAGTATTATTGGTTTAGAATATTTCTGATGGAATTTATTAAATGCATACAGTTTGTATGCTGTGGTGTTGCCCGCGTAAAATAGGCTCTTATTTTGTTACAATTTTCGACATATCAAGTTTTATGAAATGGAAATTAAGCTTACAGACTGCCAAAATCGCAAATATAATATCTTTATCATTCTTTAGTAAAATAATTATAATAATTAAGCAATATTCGTATTTATCAGTTTTTTTAGGGATTGCATTTTTATTAAGTCGCATTTCAGCAGTCTAATAAGGGTTTGTTTACAGAATTTTCGAAAAAGAACGGTATGTTATAAATACATACAAAAACCCAATTATATATTTTTAAATTAATTTTTGACCTAACATATTGTTTATATCAAATAATATCTGAACTTGTAATTTATAAATGTAAAAGCAACTGGCAGCAAATATGATCATATTTTATATGTATTCTACTAATATATATGATTTAGAATCTACCCACGAGATGAATTCAAGGTCATAAATAATACACGCGAGATTTATTATTGGATCAAGTGTAGATAAATTTCATACATTTTTTAATGTTTTTCATACTTTCGTCGAGTACGTAGATGAATGTTAAACAAAGAATCGTAAAACTCTCATGACTTTGAAGTTTCTATCTTTTACGTACTTTTTATAAAAAACATGAGCAATGTTTTAATAAAAAAACTACTTTTCCTCGCATATTCTTTTTTTTATTTTTTACTGAAAAACTACTGGATAGTCTTCGCTGATTTTTGGCATGCCTTTAGCCAGATTTACACGTAGGATTTTGATCCTAGTATTGCCATGGAAACGGAAACGGTGGAAAAACATGCTAAAACTGTAAAACATTATTTATTAGGAAATAACTAGCTGTTGCTCGCGACTCCGACCGCGTGGACTTTCATATAAAATTTCACCCTTCCCCTTTTATAACCATTTTTCCAGTTAAAAACTGTCCTTTTATCTCAGGCTCTGGACCATCTGTGTACAAAATTTCATGATATTCGGTTCAGCGGTTTAGCCGTTAAAGCGTTAAATTATAAAAAGTTTCAAGTTTCAACCCCTCGCGCAACCTTTTGGGGGTTGATTGAAAAAAAGTAACCTATGTAATGACTGGGGAAGGCCCCAGGCTCTAGACCATCTGTGTACCAAGTTTCGTTCTAATCGGTTCAGTAATTTTAGCGTGATGGAGGGACAGGCAAACAAACAGAGTTACTTTCGCATTTATAATATTAGTATGGAGTATTGTTTTATATCTTATTTTATTAATACGACCCATAAAGATTTTAACGTCAAGATTCATATCGAGTCATTTAAAGTCGTTAATGTAAGAGTTCAATTTATATTGGAAAAGACTTGAATAATTGTTTGGTTTGTATGTCAATAAAACGATGAAGTTGACCCTTGTTCAAGAATGTCAATGCACTAATTAATGTCAGACGTTTGCCGAATAAAAAGCATCGATTATTCACTGAACAATCGGGCTTAGAGTATTTTAACAACAGCTAACAGGAGAATAGTTTTTTCTAAAATAAATACATACTGTTTAAGGGGTGTAGGGGATGAATGATGAATTTTCTACTGACAAAATACTGGAAGAAATAAATTAAACTAAATACGAACGTCATTTCAATACGAAGGATTAAGTCATAAAAATATATTTTAACAATGACCCTTTGGTTTTAAACTTTTGATACATTTTCGAATCAAATAGTAAAACATGGTAACACTGCAAATGTATCAATATTAAATTAAGTAATTAAGCATATTATTAGCAGAATAAAAACACATACAGACGATTTATGTCAACTCATGCTCCCCAAACACGTAAAAATAGATAAACCTAACCAAAAATATAATCTATAGTCCAGTGCCGATAATTTTTAAAACAAAAAAAAATCATAATAGGATGAAACCCATTAGAAAAGGAGGGAAATATGATGAAAATGAAAGGAAAAATAATTTACGGGCGATCTGAGGTTGGGAAGGGGATGAAGGGGGGTTTTTAAGGGTAAA